>PVLD010004191.1:0-77536 GCA_004027595.1 Dinomys branickii | reverse complement strand
GCACCAGAACAGTGGGAAGAAGTTGTCAGAGGGCCTCCCGGGGGTGATGTTTGAACTGACACTGGACAGCAGGACCAAGTCAGCTGGCTACAGAGCAGTGAGGAAGTACATTACAGGCAGAGTGCTTTGCACTGTATGGGGAGGAAGCCGGGAAAGAGCGTGCAGATGCCTGAAGCAGTGCTATTCCAACTTTCAGCTTCTGGAAGAGTGAATCTGCTTTATGCAGGCTTTGTATTCCACTTTGCAGAAGGTATTTTATTGCTGATGGCCCACCTGAAAGGCTAGCGGTCCTTGCCCTGCGGCCTGAAGACCTGTGGCATACACAATGGAGGGCCAAGGGCCAGGTAGGGCACTGCCCCAGCTTCTCCTGAGGGTGGAGAGTAAGTCAGTTCTGTTTTCATACTTTAAGGACACATTGAGCTCAAAACTGAATGGAAAATTCAACAAATATCTCCAGCCATCTTCCACGGTGCCTGAATGGAGAGCAAAAGATAATGATCTGCGATTACTGCTGACGAATGGAAGAATAATTAAGTATGTTACTTTCAGAGGATTCCCTTGCTCAGTTAACCCCTAATCTGTGGTGTTGTGCATGCTGTCATACAGGGAAAGTTCTTGGTTCTTTACGGGATGAGTGAAGAGGGAGGGCAAGGGTGCACCTAGCCCTGTACAACTTCTGACTGCTTGCTTTGCCCGTGCTACAGAGATGAGAGGCAGCCCTTCGCAGATCAGAGCCTCTATACAGCAGACAGTGAGAGTGAAGACGATAAGAGAAGGACAAGAAAGGCCAGTGTGAAGACCGAATCGAGTTCAGAAATAGAGGGGACAGAGAGAGAAGAACCTCCGAAACCACTCAGCAGTACGTTTACATTTGTTGTAATGGTCTTTTCAAAATTCTGTTCTTTATTAATGTGACAGTGGGTAAAGAAACTCGCTGCTTTGAAAGTTCTTAAATTTGTATTAGGGTTGAAAATACACTGTCCAAAACTCTGAAGTTTGTGTAGCTCCCCCATCAGGGAAATACTGAATGCGGTGTCATGGCCAAGGAGGTTCAGGGCTATTGAGACCCAGGTCTAGTCCATTTTTAAAGGATCTGATGAAAGTTCCTATATTTTATGGACTTATGGCCTCTACAAAATTGAGTTTCAAATGTAGTGTAATTTCATATATATTTTTTGCTACCAGATATATGGTTTTCAGAATTAGGATATGTATCATCTGCCCAATCTACAGCATCTAGGAATCTACATGCTGTGACTGCCCTTGACTATTGACAAGAAGGTCACTACTGGGTCGTTAGTTGGTTGTCATCAAATGAAGTTAGCAATATCAGATGGCATCCTAACACCTCCCTCTCCTTGAGAGCTTTCTTCCTTGAGTAAAGTCTCAACTTTTCAACATTTTCAAGACTTCCATATACCCTTCTATTGTAAAAATAATTAAATATTTGAGTAGTTGGATGGGTAAATGTTGCAAAGGACAAATGTTACTCTCTCCATGTTGAATTCATGAACTCTAGCTAATTCCGAGCACTGTGCATGTGGTCCTCGTAGTTGGTTGACTCTGTAGCGAGGGAAAAGGCAGCTCACCAGCAAGAACTGATGAAACACTTGCCATGTGGAGCGCAGCTGGGAAAGCTCATTGATGCTGGCTGGCTGGACTCGCCAAGTCCGCGATGGCATTTAGAAGAGTTACCTTTCTGTTTTCTGTTGAGAACGCTAATACAAAAAGGCCAGTGAAAAGCAACTTACAGCTAGGGCCTCTCATGTGCTAGGCAAGTGCCTTACCACTGAGTCACACCTCCAGCCCTAGTTTAGTTACGAAGGTTGGTTTCTGGAAGGAAATAAAGTCAGCCCACTCAAGGGATGTATAATCATACTCAGTAACTACCATAAAGGTTTCCAGAACGTACTTAGGCCTGTAACTTGGCCAGTTAGGGAGAGACCTTGGGGGGAATCAAAGGGAGAGAATAATGGCAGTGGAGAGGTGGACGGGGTGAGGAGATGGAGACATTGCCAAGCCAGGCAGACCTGAGAGAGCTCCTTGTCATCTTGTTCAGCAAGTTCTAATTAATGACTTTGCCTTTTTCCCTCTCTCTCATCTTCATCAGGGCTTTTTACAAGTGTGAAGTCAGAACTCAGGAATAGATCATCAGAATATTCTGACATTTCTGATTCAGAAGACTCTGGACCTGATTGCACTGCACTGGTATGCTCGCAGCCCTGTGACGTGTGTGTTGCTTGATGGGAAGGTGAATGCTCACGTGCCTTCACCTGGGAGGACAGCACATGACAGCTTTCCCAGAGTTTGGCTCTGACTGCAGCACATGCCTTCCTGCAGTGATGATTGCATACATGCACCATGCTGTACCACCCACCAGATGAACAGGGAGAGGTGCCTCTGCACATACTATTGTTACATTGCACATATTTCTCACAGGTTACATTTTACCTTACAGAAAGCCTGTGCTGTGTGTTTTTAATTTAGGTAGTATGTTACTATAGTTACTAAAGATGTATGAAACACAGGAATAATTCCATGGTAATTGAGATTCTGACTTTCGCTAGACAGTCTTTTGGATTAATCTGTATAGCCTTGGTCAATTTCTTATATAGCTTTGTTTCCATTTAAATATTTATTATCTCAGAAAATTAATTTTACCACTGAAGAATCTGAAAGTTCAGGTGATGAAAAGAAACAAGAAGTAACTTCAAACTTTAAAGGGGAATCTAGTGTGATGAAGAACTTCCTTCAAAAGAGTCACAAGCCATCTCGAAGTGAAATTCCAGCTAAAAGGTAGGCTTATTAGTAGTAGCCATTGTTTTAGATTGTGATGTAGATGTTATGAAAACTTTCATTTGTTTTAAATTTTACTAAGTGTATCATCAGAAAAAATAAACTGTGGCCTTTTGGCTTACCTGCCCCTTAGGGAGTGTCCTACCTCGACGAGCACAGAGGAAGAAGCTATTCAGGGCATGCTGTCCATGGCAGGGTTGCACTATTCCACATGTTTACAAAGGCAAATGCAAAGCACAGACTACAGTGGTGCAAGGAACTCTGCCGAAGACCCCAGTAGCTGCCACAGCAGTAACCATGAGGTTAGGCAGTCCTATCGCTATGATAAACCAGTGGAATGCGGTAAGAAACACAATATATCAGTACCTGAAAAGTGGCATGACTCCTAACTATTGCTAGTGCTGTAATTCTAGTTTAGATTAGAGTTAATACAAATAAGGACTGTTTATTACACATGAGATGCAGGCATCAGAACTAAGAACATAAATTACCTGGGATTGAGAATTGTGTTTATTGGCAGAGCCCTACCACTGCTCCTGCAAGACAGTATTATTTCCCTTTCATTAGCAGCTTGACCGGGGTGGACAGATGTTTCAGTCTCTTAAGTGATGTGTTAAACTAGAACATTCAACCCTTTTCCTTTTATGAGAGGGAAAACAAGGTTTGAATTGTTTCTTCTTGTTGAGGGTATCCTTTTTCCTCCTTAAAAGGGAAATGTTAGGAAAAGAGCTGACTCAGTGGTCTATCAGTGGTGCCACATACTGTTTTCCTTTCTGTGCCTTTGGAGAAAAATTGTTTCCCCAAAAGTTTGAGGATTGGGAGAAGATACTTTTACCTTAAAGTTGAATGCCCATGTAACGTTTATGTTCAGTTCTACATGATTAGGAGTCAATACATACCAGAAACTTGATACCCATTTCACTAAATTCTTGAAACGTGTATGGGCTTAGTGTTGTCAATCCCATTTTACAGGTAAAAGAAGAAGACTTAGTGAAATTAATTTAACTTGTTTGCACTCTACACGGCTATTACTCAGAGCTCTTGGGATTTGAACCCAGAGCAGTCTGATCCCAAAGTCATAGCTTATTGTGTGAGAGGAAACTGAAGTTTGAAAAGTGTGAATAATTTGCCTCAAGTTGCATTAGTAATGAAGCAAACAAAGCTTAGATCTGGGTTTGCCTGTCTTTCCAGTACTCCCATTTTGTCTTTTTATAATACTTTTTGTTACTTAAAAGAGAAAACTTTTATGGAAATTCAGGCAGGCATCTGCTTTTATTCTATATGGGAAAATGTGTTGATGTTAGAGTATATTGCATTTGGTTTCCCTTCAACAACACACAGCCATGGGGTTTGCCGCCTGGTCTCCCTGCGTCTGGCCCCAGACCTGTGTGTAAAAGGCAGGGAGGTGAGAGAAACAGCAAGTTCACTGTGAGCAGGCAGTTTTTGAGAGGAAATAGTGGAGGGAAAGTAAGGTATGTAAACAAACATGTGAAGAGTTAATTTATTTTTTAATGAAATGGCAAAGCTTTAGTTTTAAGCGTTAGGCTAATTTTGTTCTTTAATATCAAGTTTGTACAAAGATAACTGAATTAAAACGTCTCTCTAGGATATCATGTCAAGACTGAAGATCAAGACTTGAAGACTTCTTGGATTAAACAGATTGATAGAACTTCCAGATTCAATCCTCAGGTATATTCAGAGATTAAAATTTTTTAAAACTTTAAAATTTTTTTTTTTTTTTTTTTTTTTTTGAGAAAAGATCTCATGGTATAGTTTAGGCTGGCTTCAAACTTGTGATCCTCCTGCCTCAGCCTCCCAAGTCCTAGGATTACCGGCTTCAGAGGTTGAATTATTAAAAGGAGATTTGAATTGTTGTTAACTTCATTTTTACTTTCTTATAAAATTACAACTGGCTATCAACTTCTACTCTGGAAAGTTATAATTCAACACACAGTTGAACAGATACATGCTTTTAGGGATTCTGATGCCTGCTGCATGGCTCCAGCCAGAGTGTGCGATGGAGAGTACCTTTTTCAGGGCAGCGGGGAAACCCCGGCTGCAGGCATCTATAGGTTGTACTTGGTTAGGGTGAAAAGTACACGGAGAAAACATTTTCTTTTTAATCTCTGACATTGTCTCTTGAACATTCTAGGTACTAAATTTATTTGCGGATTTAATGGAAGTTATAGATTCTCTTTTCAGAAAAATGTTCATCATACACAGTGCATTGTGGATGTGGTTGGTGCTGCCCCCACCCTGGCTCTCCATTGACTCTGGATTAAGAGCCTCTGCTAGAAGAGAAAGAACTAGATGTCTTATGATCCCAGCATATTAATGCTCACACCACACAAAATAAACCCTAAGTGGCATTTTTAAAAAAGCTAAAACTTTACCAGCAGCACCAGCCAAGGAAAACGATAGGACCTTTTGCTGCAAACCTTGGAAAGCGGGAGCCAAAGAAAGAGTCAGCACTGTCACATAGCAGAGGGGGCCTCAGACTCCCCACCTGCGCACACGCAGGGGAAGAAGTCAGCAGAGGCAAACGTCTGAGGGTTAGAGTTTAGAACGGGTCTGAAGAAACGCTGGGGGAGAGCAAGAGGTGGGGATGGGAGTGGCCACTCGGAGAAAGAAGCTTGAGTGTAAAATTGTCACTTAGCAGCATTGGCCGATTCAGTACCAAACTAAGTTCAGTGGATGTTGTTTCTGTGATTGTCTCTTGGCGGTGAAGAAGCAGAGCGCACATGATTGGTGGGGTCACAGCCCAGAAAACTAAATTGCTTTTGCCTGTGATCTAGAGAGAGTAACTGGCGCCTTACATTAGCACTTGTTTGTTGATGAGCATGAATATTTATTTGCAAGACTAATTTAAACTAAGTCTGTGTTTAATACTGGTTTTGAAACTGATTATGACAGAGACATATTTATGTCTGTCTCTCACACATACAGGTTAAACTAGTTTAAGGAAACATCACATCTCAGTGTGCTCTAGTCATATCTAGTCTCTCTTGTTTGGCAGTGCTGGGCACTGAGTCCAGGGCCTCATGCATGGAAGTGGTCTACCACTGAGCTACATCCTCAGTCTCTAATTTTTTCCCTTTTTAATTCTGGTCATGACCTATAAATTCAAGACTTGTCCATCAGGATGTTTTTTTTTTCCCTGAACTTTGACTCAGTAGTCTTAGGAGACTGAAAAAGGAGTTACATTTCAAGAAAAATCAGGCTTGGAGCTGGGTGTGGTGGCACACACCCATGTAATCTCAGCACTTGGGAGGCTGAGGCAGGAAAATTGGCATGAGTTCAAGGCCACCCTGGGCTACATAGTGAGTTCAAGGCCAGCCTGAACTACAGTGAAACCCTGTTTCAAAAAACAGAAAAAAGCAAAAAACCAAAAAAAAAAAATGGAAAAAATTAGGCTTGAGGCTATGATCTGGGGATTTTTCTAGCAAATGAATACAGTGTAGCTGAACCTTACAGAGGCTATAAATAGGCTGGTAGGCTGCACCAGAGGATGGGTGGGCACTGTGAGGCGGCCTCTATACAGGGGAATGGCAGGTGGGCACCTTTGCTTGTTTAAGTTACTATCTCTCCCTTTTCGTTCTTAAGTTACGATGTAACTTATGAGCTGAGTTATTCAAGACTCTTAGCTTTACTGTGGACTGGTAGGATGTCATAAAAGGTGGTTATCTGTAGCTAATCCATTTTCAGAAAACCAAAATTCAGAGTTACTGCCTTTCTCTCTTGACTTTGCTAGTGTACAGAGAGCTTAAATATACATTAAGCTCTGAAAATTCAGCTTCATTTCCTTACTTCCTTAGGATCTAAGCAGAAGCCAGAAATGCATCAGAAAGGAAGGTTCATCAGAAACAAGTTACAAGGTGCCAAGTAGGAACTGTATGGACAGCGGTGGCGCAGGTCTTCCCAGTGGGAAGCACCCGCAGAGCTCTGGCGTGGCTGCAGGCGTGTGCCAGATAAGCAGTGGCAGCCTGAGCCCAGAGAGGCCAGCTGGAGAACCCTCCTTTTCAGTGCCCCTTCACCCCACCAAGAGACCTGCATCAAATCCACCACCTATCAGCAACCAGGCAACAAAAGGTAACCGGGACCTACCTGCAGATTGTCTTTTCTTGATGCGTGATGACAGTGCAGTCTCTGTGCCCCAGTTGCCTGGCATCTTGTGCACGCTGGATGGCCTTCTAATAGCAATGTGTACCACCTACTAAGGCGCCCAGCTAGAGGATGCCTAGATCAGCCCTGAGGGTCTGGAATGCCTTCCTGGGGCTCAGGAGGAGGGGGAGCGTGGAACAGGATGGTAAGGTGTCAGCCTTAACAGAACAAGTAGCAGGCAAAGCAGAGCACAGAGCATAGACCACAGGCTCAGAGGAGATAAAACTGCAATCCTTCGTGTTGCTGAAGCATTGTATGTGCAACCAGCTCCACTGCTGGTGCCAGCATAAGGAGGGGTTGCACACAGTGGCTAGTGGCTGTCCAGAAATGTGGCTTGGGTGTGCAGAACACTACACAGACTTCCTTCCTAAATCTTCCTGGTGCTGCCTGGAGGGTATGCTTTGCGTTATTACTTACAATGGTGTTATGTTTTTAGGCAAACGTCCAAAAAAAGGAATGGCAACAGCCAAACAGCGTCTCGGAAAGATCCTTAAGTTGAACAGAAATGGCCACGCACGCTTCTTTGTCTGATGGAGCTGCTTTAGCAGCCGCGCTTCCCTTTGGAGTAGCCTGGGGCGGGAGCCTGGAGCTTCTGCCACCCCTGCCTGGAGCAGCTGGCGTGGACAGTAAGAACACTGCCTGAAGAGCAGAGTGACCCTGATGCTGCGGCTTCACTGTGCCACACCCACTCAGCAATAACTATTTGGACCTGGTGGGAGAGGGAGGAGGAGGGTAGAACCTTAAAAAGAGACCTTGAACTGGAAAGGATCTCTTGTCAGGGCTTGAATTTCATTTTGTTGTTGGTAGTGTCTTGATTTATTTTCAGTAGTAGGGTAAAGAATTATCAATAATTTATTTAACAGATTTTTTTTTAAAGTTAACAGCTTTTAAATTCTTTCTTTTTTAAAGCTATTTATTTGGAAGATTTCTGGAGAAATATCTCACTAATTTAGATTTAAGAATGTGAAGGTTTTTAAATTATTTTTGATAGTGTGTGTGTTACATGTGGGGAGAGCCACGGTAACAGTTACTAGTCTGGACTCTTAAATTTGATATTCAGGTTAAAGTCTTAAACAGGGATTTGATGCATTAATTATTTTAAATTAAGATGTATATGAAAATCATTTTATTTTATATATTTCATGTGTTTTTTATAAGCTATTAGCTTCGCTTTTGCTAACATCCAAGGTGCATACTGTTATCCAGGTTGATTCCCTTACACCCCTTTCCCTCTGCACCCCTCATTTGTGATGACCCGACAAGACTCTTCTCTTTGCAGGGAAACACTTGCATAGCCAATGCATAAGAGCTCCATAAAAGACCCCTCATCCCTCATTTCCTTTGACATTGTGGTTTTCTTCTAAATATAAGGAAATAGGCTTCTTCTTGCATTTTCATTTTTGCTGATGATATCTGGGTCCCAAAGAGAACAGCTTTAATATCTTCTTCCTACTTGTGGGGAAAGTATTATAAGTTTGGTTAAATGTCATGTTTCTAGTTTTTTTCAAGTACATTGTAAGTACAGAGGGCCTTTTTCATACTGCTGGTGTTGGAGGACAGGGCCAGCACCTGCTGCAAGGGTTGTATCTTTTGATGCTTTTATTTGCTAACCCTAATATGTTGAGAAGTATGATTTGATTTAGGATATTCAAATTTGCATAATAAGCCGTAATATAATAGGATTATACTATATTAAGTTGTATAGAAGCAAGCATGTTGGAATAGATCTTGTGTGTGTATATGTGTTTACTTTTTATCTTAACATTTTAAGAAATTATTCATAAGGAGTTGGAGTAAAATGGGTGCTCTTTGCATTTATTTCCACCTAATTTGGCCAGTGCATATTGAGGTTTAAGTCTCTGGTTGAATTTTAAGGCAATCATTTATGTCCTTTATCCACAATTTTTAGTGAATGTCAGGTTTTGGTTGCTTATAAGAGTTTTTGTTTTCCCATTTCCCTCTCATGATATAAAAGTAAATGATTGCTGAAGGTGACGTGGAAATATTCCCAAGTCTGAGTATACAGCATTTTACAAATTTCTACAGTGACAGTACAGGCAAATAGAATGAAATTTATTTTTATGGAGAAGAAATGTGACCATATAATGGATTTGTCCTTTTTTTTATTTGGGATTTTCTGTCTGTATTAAGTATCACTTAAATTGTTAAAAAAGAATCTATACCATTATCTTTCATGGTTGTATTCAAATGTATATTTCCAAAGAGGAATTTTTCTGTCTTTTCCAGTGTTTCACGAGACAACTATGAAAGAGTTAATGAGATAGTCTTTTTGGTCCAAAAGTCTGAATTTTATTTGGGTGTCAGGAAGAATTTTATGGAAATCTTCAGTGTCTGTGAACAGCCTACTTAAACCCTGTTTACATGATGCTGTAACTAGTGGAGAGATGGACACATTCAGCACTGGCTGGATTTCAAGGTGCAGATATCTAGATTTGACTGATGCCCTAACTTTCCTACATAATATATCACTGTGATGTCTTGGTTTTCTGTAGACCCTGTTCTAATGGGTCTACAGTGATCCGTAGTGGGATTAAGAAATAAGAACTCTAATTTCTTTTTCCAGTGACATCATGATCTGGATTTTTTCTTTGCATTTTTCACAACTCAAGTATTTTTAATTACTTTTTTCTTAGCTATATAATGAAAAGAATTTATTTTTATGAATTAAAATTTTGGCTGGTATCCATCTTGTGTCCTAAAGCTGATAAAACACTAATTTTGAGTATCCAATATGTGGAATTTTTAAGTTGAAAGTATTGTAGATTCACTGTTGGCAGCTGTAGTTCATTAACTGGTTAAGATACAAAACTTTCAGCAAGGTAATACAACCACTATAAGAAAATATGTGTCTTTTTCTGAATTGGGAAAAATTCAACCATTGATCCAGTGACTTCTGATCAAACCTCTTCTAAAGGTACCTGCGGTGGTGCCTCCCTTTATCTCATGGAACTGGCTGGGCTTTGAGGTAACTACTGCCAGTAACAAGGCTCAGCTGTAATACACAACCTTTTGTCTTTTCCTTAGTCTTGCTTATAAACTGTACATCACAACTTAGGAAAACAGCAGTGGTAACATCTGCCTAGTCATAAGCAAATACAAGTATGTAGCATTGAAAAGTAATAATTTAATGTATGCAACTTTAATAGTAGTAGTAGTTTTCCTATTATTGATTCAAATGAGTAACTCAGCCTTGGATCCTCTGTACTGTAATTCACAGTGTCACATAATGTTATGCTCCCCGTACTGATGAATGATGTAAATATAAGGCTAGCAGCTCATAGTACAGTTCAGCATCCTACAAATACCTGGAACCTCATAAATACCAGTTCATCTTTGAAGCATAAAACATTGACTGTTATGACTGAAACCATAACTCAGAGAGGAGATAAGCCCACCCTTATCAGTAATTACCTAGCTTGAATATTGTTCTATTTTTTTAATAATCCTAATGATGGCCTTTTAAAATGTACTCTGCTGTCTTTACTTCTATGAGACGACAGGTATTTACCAGACATGTACTGAGTCCCCAGGACTAGGTAGTGCTGTAGTTGCAGTTCTGGTCTCTGCCCGTGAAAGGCATCTCCAGGAAGTTAGCAGTATTATTTTTACTTCTAAACAAACTTCAGCAGAAGAGAACCTATTTATAAAAAAGCATCACTCGATTAGTTTAAGCTGAAATATACCACCGTAGAAGTAAAAATTAAAAAGATTTAAGTTCTTTAAATTTTAAGAAACATTTCAAAAGTTAGTAACTTAATGTCAGTGACATGAAGATATGCTTTAGCATGGAAGGAAAAAAAAGACACAAGTTTTAGTCTGAGAACTACCATGTATGTGTCAGTTGTGTAACCTGTATGCAACTTATGTCACTTACTCTTTCTGAGTCTTAGTTTTTTTAAGTTTGGATAAAACTGCTTATTTTACTATCCAGTGAAGAAAAGCATTTCTTAATCTATTAACACTTAATAGTTACACAGACTCTATCATTAAAACTGATGAGTGCACCTTTATATATATTTTAAGTGAAAACTGCTCTTACTTGTAAAACGTATTTCATATCAAATATATATGCAAGGCATGCTACCTAAAAATCTGATGAATCTCTAACAAGGTGCTGAATTGAAGTCAGATTCCACACTTCAAGTAAAAGAAGTGAGTTAGTGTATGGATAGTGAGTGGGAGGGTTTATCATAAAATACATGAGCATGGTTCAGAGTAACTGCAAGATACCTTTAGGTTTTTCTCAAAGAGAAATTAGGGTGGTGCTGCTCCCCAGATTTGGCATATTCTTCAGGTCCTAGATATGGTGAAGTCAGTCGTGGAATGAATGAGGTTGATTAAACAGTCACTCATGAGACGAGGGGAAAACAGAGTGGTCAGAGAAATGGGACTCGGAGGTAGTTCTGGGGTGAGTGACAGAAGCCTAGGCGGAGAGAACTCCCTGGAGTAGTGTAGGGAAGGCCCTCAGGTGGATGTCTCCCTCAGATGCTCGTGACGGCAACAAGACTGCTCCTGAGAGTGACCCGCTATGCAGCTGCTAGAAATGAGTGTTCTAGCAGTGAGTGTAGTTTTCACGCAGAGAGACAGGGCCTTCATAATGTAAATCTAAATATTTGTAAGAGTCTGTCTTTCTCATTAAATACTAACCGAATCGCTTCCATGTAAAGAGAAGCTTTTGCCTAGCAGGCAGAGGCCCTGGATCTGAACCCCAGCCTGGAGCGCAGTGGGTGGAGTGCCAGTCCTCTCTGTATGAACTGCTTCTTCACCAAAAGCAATCTTGAGGTGAAGCATCACAACCATTAGCCTAGGGAAAGCTGGTGAACAAAGGGTAAGCCAAGTAGGGCAGTGACTTGCCTGAGGACACAGTGGACCAGGACCTCTGATGTCTTGCTTTCTACGACAGCCCCGTTACATGATGCTGCAGCCTCTGCCTATCATGTAGTGGACAGGGCCATGTGCTTCCTGGAGGGCAGGTGCAAAAAGGCAGCATTCCTGCGCTTTCTGTATCATTGCTGAACAGGATGTAATCTTAATACTATAGAGCCTTACTAAAAACCCTTTAGTTTTTCAGTGATTATACTATAAGTCAAATACTTGATATGCTTTACATAAATACTTTTTAACAGTTAATATCCTTAAGCAAATGCCCATTTCCAAAGCAATTAATTTATTGTGATTGACTGGTTTTATTCTTCTGTAGTCATGTCTCCCTCTTCATCGGAGAGGAGAAAATGATTAGTCCCTTGAGTTAGATTCTTGCTCTCACCTTGGTGCCCCTCTAGTGTCTTACGGCTTTGTCTGAACAAGTGCAGCCTTACATTTTTTGTTCAGACCTTTTTCAAACTATTCAGTGATTCTTCCAACAAGCTTATCTGCTCTGCACTATTTCACTAATGAATCCTGGCTACCACGTAGCCCTTGACCTCCAAGTAGTTTACCTATGCAAGACCCATGACAGTCTGAATTCACTTTGCTTTATTTCAGGAAGCAGACATACACAGAACTTAATCACAGAAAACTTGTTTTCAACAGTTTTATTTTGGTCATTTCCTCTTTAGTATGTCAGCTGTTTTCCCCCAAGATTTTTCACCAAAACAGTGATCATAAGTGCTAGAATATATAACGTAATATACAACGTTTTGCAGAAGTAAAATAACCCAGACATACCTCCTCATATTTCTTGGATGGATTTTGGTTGGTAAAAATTACCAGCATTAAATATAAATATATAGTAAGGAGTTGATTCCTTGCCTAGAGTCATTTTTCCTCTGAGATTCATCAGTAACATTTTATTTTTACAAACCATACATACAACTTCCACATTTTAGTCAGGGACCTAAGGTGTAACTTGCTAAGTGAAACCCAAGGTTATTTTATCTTGCAAAAGAAACCTAAACCAAACTAAGGGCCTTACAGTTTATGGTTAGACTGAATCAAAAGCTATAACCTCAGTTTTTCCAAAAACAGCTTCTGACTGCAAAAGCAAGTCACGCAGTTGTTAGGTGTGAAATAGCACTGATCAGGAAATGCACATGCATCCTCGCAGGCTGTGTTTCCCTCAGAAAAGACTTTTCTACTTTTAATATAAATTAAGCCATAACAGTTTCATGCTGTGGAAAGAGGGTGAAAAGGTTCATGTTAAGAGATTATATAATATGAATTTTCACATTACTGTGAAATGTCTAACTTCACCAGTGCTTCAGCAAGTTTTCTTTTGGGGAGATGTTGGAGGGTAGTGGTGGGGAAGGGGAGTATTGGTTTTAGGGGTTTTAACTGTGAAATTTGAAAAGGGGACAGTTGTTGGCTATGGTATTTACTAGTTTTGTAGTAACGTTTTGCTAGCCTGACTGACTTTCCTTACTGGTCTTTATGCCCATGGTCCCAGGTGACTGTTGCCTTCTCGTTGGGGGTGTCTGTGGGGTAGTTCTCGTCTTTGTGTAGGCCGCCAGTGTGTGTACACATGTGTGTCCCTTTGCGTACAGAAGCACATGTGTGACAGTGGAATGGGGTGTGGCTGGGGAGTGGGATGCAGAAGCTTTAAGAGCATTTTTTTCTGATTCATGACAGTATTTCCCATCTTTTGCCTGCAGGCAGGGAAAGTGTACAGTATTTATTTTGTTTCTGTTTTACTCTGAATTTGTAAGTCTTTAAGTAGCTTACATTGATTATCATAGGGGAAGACAAATGACTTGTTTAAAGTTGTATTTAGTATTCTTTTCAATTTCTGTACTTTAAAATATTGAAATTAAAATTGTATTACTTCTGTTTTGATTTTCCTAGCACTCAGTGTATTTTTTGCTCATTTTGTTTGAAAGTATTAATGTTGAAAATTGTACAAAATGTGTCTCTGAAAGAAAAAAATCTGAATTCTATATCCAATTCTGACTTTCTGCTCCCTTTTTGTATTTGTTAAATCTCAGGAAATTATTTGAGAATGTGAAAAGTTGTGTTCAGCTCCTCACCACTTGAGCTGGAAAAGTAATGTGCTGTTTTGTTCCATGAGATGTATTGGTGGGAGGAGTGATGGCCTAAAGAGAGACAGAAAAGGGTGATTGGTAAGGTGAGGCTGTGACGTGGAGATGGATGTGCATGGTTGTGTACCAGGCACTCTGCTAGTGCTAGTCTGCAGGAGCAAGCACAGTCAAGGCCAAGGCTTGTGCATCTTGGAAAGGGCAGAGGAGTGGGAGGCTGAGGCAGGAGGATCGTATGTTCAAGCTCAGTGTGAGGAACTTAGTGAGACCCTGTCTTAAAAAATAAAAGGCTGAGGAGGCAGCCTTGCGTTCAGCCTCCAGCATCACAGGTGTGTACTGTGTGGTGGGGGACAGGGTGAGGAGCTGTCACGGCCCAGCGGCCCGGTGAGGCGAAGACCACAGTGAACCCTGAGTGCACAGGTAGGCCAAGTTTTGGACACAGGTCTAAGACAGACCAGGGATGAGATGGGTGAGGCTAAGCTAGTCTGGGGAGTGGGGTGTGACGCCTGGGCCACGAAGGAACACCCGGCAGGCAGCGCTCCCCAGGCTGCCAGGAAGCCTCGGAGGGAGATGGGAGGTGGTCAGGACTCTGGAGCAGACCACGACTTCATGGATACCACACAGCAGAAGCCCTGGACACTGCAGCTCTTTCCTCCACAGCCCCACAAGAGAGTAGGGATGCCAGAGCCCTGCAGCTGCCCTCAGAGCATCGCCAGGACACCTGGCACCTCTGCTTTCTTCCCAGCCACCTGCTTGCGTACGTCTGACGAAGCCTTGGCGGAACAGTCTGCTCTCTGAGACTCCACACGCTAGGTGTGTCGGTCGTGACATTCGGGCACTCCTGTTCTATCGAAATGGGGGGCATCAGTACCTGCTTGCCTTACACTTAGCCTGATTTTGTGTGCTGCCAGCAGCAGGATGCTGCTGTACACTTCCTGGTGTTAGGTGAAGAACTGGGTGCTTTGCCGGACAGGGTCTGGCCCAACAGCCCTCACACTTGAGCTTGTGTACTTTATTCTGTTTGCATGCACACTGAGTACACTGTTTCTTCCTCCCAGATCCCAGTGAGGGAGGCCCTGCTTTCTCCATCCCACGGGTGAAAGAGGCGCAGTGTGTAAATGACACACGTGTTCAGGCTCACTTACTAATACCATGTGGAACTGAGATTTTGATCAGAAGTCTGTCCAGTTGCAATGTCCAATGGCAGAATAGATGGTCCTTAGCATTGGCTTGTATTCCAAACATTTCTTTGTAGGCACTGTCCATTTAGATTGAAAATTCATTTTCTTAAAGAAATTTTCTGTCTCACGCTTCACTCAGTCTGCACTGCCCCGGGAGCTGGGCACACTGAGAGGAGCTGGTCCTCTCGCCTGCCTTCCGAGGGAGAGTGCAGGCGGTGAGCAGGTGGTGATTTCCAGAGCTGGTGATGACCCAGAGGGCCAGTGCAGCAGTCCCTCCTCTCCCGCCTTCCTACGTTGAAGCTGGCACCAGCCACTGTTCCGCGCCCCTCAACTCTGGAAGTGGGTCAGCCGAGACTGGGAAGAGAAAGAAAAGCCTGCTGTCCTCTGATGCTGAGGCCCCTGCTGGAACTGGGCCATCCACGTCCTCCTCTCTGTCTCCCTGGCTCCCATGATCCTATCCCTTCCTGATCTAGGCTCTTCTCAGCCTCTGTCCCCAGCCTCTATATTATTTAACCTCTCATCACTGGGACGCAGTGATGACTCAAAGGAGGAGAAGTTGAATTAGACTCAGGGTTTTAGGAAATGTAGTTCCCCCACACTCAACTGGCTCTAAGAGAAACATGAGGAGGGTGTGGCAGAGCAGATATGTTCAGTGCATGGTAGGCAGGGTGCAGAGCAGGGGATCGGTGCCCATGGGAAGGGCCAGGGCCAGACAGCGTACCCAAAGCCCCACCTCCGTGATCACCCAGACACACCCAGGAGTGTGCTTTACTATTCTCTGGGTGCTGCTTCATCCAGTCAGGTTGATTGCAGTGACACCATCGTACTACAAATGCTAATTCTGACATGTTCTAAGTTCATGTTCTTCCTAAGGCAGAGATTGAAAAGCAGGGGCCGGGAGAAACCTCTACAAGTAGAAAACGCTATATGTACATTCCAAATTTTTATCTTTTTAAGACAGGTTTAACCTGGAACCAAAGAGTCCTATTCCAGTAAGATACAGTGCTTGACTCTGTCCTGCACATTGACCCTGGAGTAGGAATCTAGAAGCTGGCCTGCTGTTCCTTGTATGCTTCACACACCTCCCTCTTGCCTGTCATGGGATACACTGTGGGGCTCTGCTGACCCAGGCACTTAGCAAGACCTCCAGTTTTGGTTTTCCTACCCAGCTGCTTGTCTTTGCAGATTTTGTGCTTACCCTTTTGGACCAGTGCAGTCTATTCTTCACAACCCTTCCACAGCCCCAGGGAACTGACTCGACCCACCGAGGGACACAGAGACAGAGAGCTTGTAGCTGGCCACGTTCATCCGTATCCCTATGGAGTCTGAGCCAGGAGCTGCTCTTACAGCATGCCTGGTGTTAGCCCGGGCCTCCTAGGTCTTTCTGTGTGCAAGGCACTGCCTACTTCCCTTCTCTGGACCCTGCTATACACTGGCGCCAGGTGAGGGCGAGTGAGGCTTGTATTTGTGACCACCCTTTTGATTTTGTGAATGCTTCATGCACACAGAGTACCAGGGCTAAGAGCACAGACTGCAGTCAGAGTTAAATGGATAAATCCTGGCTCTGCCACTGAACTAACCAGTCTTGAACAAATTATGTAACTTGCTGTGCCATGGTGTACTTTTATAAAAAATGAAATACTTTTATAATGAATGAAAACATACAGCATACTCAGGACACTGCCTGGCACAAGCAGACACCAGCTGTTGGCCATCAGAACAATCTCCTAGGCTTCCAGGGCTGTGTACAATGCCATTGAGTTTGACCAGGTGCCACCTAATATGTTTGCCTATTATTGCCACCATCGCGCAAGATGAGGCAGAGCAGTTGCTTAAGGAGATAGAACCCCACTGGAGTAGGAAGCTGGAGCCCACACATGTGCCCTGGGAACGTGCAGAAATCCTAGCACATGGGCTTGGAAACCTGAGACATACTTAGGTTTCTGGGATAATGCACGCCAGGTTGTTGGCACTGCCTGGTTACTTCAGGGAGAAGGGAATACATCTGGGGGAGTCTTCAGGTTGGAGACTTTTATATGTTTGTGTTAATGGGTTTTTAAAAATGCAAGTAACATCACTTTTGTACTTGAAAAGAGACTAGTGAGCTCCGTGAGGTGTGGCATGGCTGCCCCAGGACACTGATTCTGCTGGCACACCTGTGCACAGGCCATGGGAAGTTGCGCCCTCCTGCCCCTGCAAGGCCATGGGATAGCTCAGTGCTGGCAGTGGACACACAATGTCCCCGCTACCCTCACCTCACTGCCCTGCTCACTCTTGCCTGCTTTTCCATGCTTCAGCTCTCCGTCCTACCAACCCGAGTTTAGGGCTAGGACTTGGTATTATCAGTCTCCCAGGACCGGAAGTTCTGAATATATGCCTTATCTTAGTTCACCTTTTATTGATCGCTGCCACCAACCACAGCCTCACTTTAGTGTCAGTGTAGGTCTTAGGACCAAGATCAAACTCCCTAACGTGTATTGTCAGCCAGAGGCAGGTTCAGCTTCAAGGGAGAGAATCCAAAACGGGCCTGGCTTAGAACCCTGGAGATTCGCGTTACACGACTGGAAGATAGCTTCACAGAGGTATCCAAGAGTCAGCTCTGCTCTCTTGTGAGCCTGCCACTTCAGCATAAACTGCCACCTCGTGACCCAAGATGCAGTAGGGGGAGCAAGGGTGAACCTATAATCATTTTATTGTTTACTTATTTAGGTTTTTTGAGACAGGATCTCACCAAGTTGCCCAGGTGACCTTAAACTCACGATTCTGCCTCAGCCTCCTAAGTACGAGGTTTTTTGTTTGTTTTTGTTTTTTTGAGATAGGGTCTCACTATGCAGTTCAGGCTGGCCTTGAGCTCACTTTGTAGCCCAGGCTGGTCTCAAAATTGCTACGATCCTCCTGCCTCAGCCTCCTGAGTGCTGGGGTTACAGGCATGCGCCACCACACCCAGCAAGGACAGGGTTTATAGGTGTGCACCACCATGCCCACCAGATTTCTTTCTTTTGCTACTGTTGCTTTTACTGCTGGGTATTGGACCCCAAGCCTTTGTCATGCTAAACGTACGCTGTGCTATATGCTCCAACACTGCACCTCAGTACTGTAAGCTCCCCACTGCACCCCAACCCCAAGCTCTTTATTCTCAAGAGGCTTAAAGCCTGGCCTTTGGAAACCAGAAATTTGAGCACGCTAATGTCTGGTGGCCTTGGCATGCACCTTCACCCCTCTTGATGGAACCTCAGTCTTTCCAGCTCTTATTAGGCATAATAGTAACTTCTAAATAGGGCTTCTGCCTTACTGTAGAACAGCTGTAATGAAGGAATATGTGAAAGGACAGTTTTGTGAAAACTGAAGCATAGTATGGACCCAAATGTGAAAAGCTGAAATTACCCACCTAGACTGCAGGTCAAAGTTAAGTTGAAGCTGGAATGGCTTCTGCTTGTCCCTCAAGAACTTGTGAAATCTCTGCCCCTATATAGAAGGCTAGAATGTGAGGTTCTGCAGGCATCAGGCATTGCAAAGCAGCACACGGGCCCCATTAGGAACCATATTTAATAAGAACCTCTACAAGGCATCTTTTTTTTTTTTTTTTTTTGTCTTTTTGAGACAGAGTCTCGCTATGCAGTTCAGGCTGGCCTTGAGCTCACTTTGTCGCCCAGTCTGGAATTAAACTGTCAAAGATCCTCCTGCCTCAGTCTCCCGAGTGCTGGGATTAAAGGCATACGCCACCATGCCCAGCTACAAGGCATCTTATCTACAAATACGGCTGTCCTGGACAGTGGGTGAGACAGTCCATGTAAATAGAGCACCTGGCATGTGCTGGCACACCTGAGCTCGATAAATACAGAAGTAATTACTGCTGTTACTCTCCCAAGTCTGCTGTCTTCATTATATCATAATAACCATGAGGACAGAGACCAAAGTCACCATTCCTGTTCATACTTGTCACTATAGTATCAGCTGCCTTCCCTATAGCACCACTGGGCTGTGGTTTATGTGGGGTAGAGATGAGAGGCTCACACCACTGCGGAGTCACCCGTGGCAGCCACTTCCTGTTGCTTCCCCGGCTCACCTCACACTTAGGTCAGGTCCTACCTAGAACTGTGACATCCCTGTGCACTGGAAGTGGCTGTCCTGTGCCCGCCTGGCCTCCTGCCCTTGCTGCTCTTGACTTAGCTTCCCACATGCCACACACAGCTTGAAGGGCACTGCATGGAATTAGGAGAAAATGTGTAGCATGTCCACACACTGTGATTATTCCTTGGATTAATCCCAGGGAAAAGTTCCAAAGAAACATTATCTCCCAGCTATGCTTCTCTTTCAGGAACCTCTGTCCAGTGTGCATCGAAGCGATTTCTCTGTTATCTGTGAGGGCCCCTGGAAGAGGCAGGTGGTCCCCTCAAACTCTGTAATTATAAGGTTAATAAAAGGACTACTTAACGGAACGAGCAGCAGTTAGGGAATGTAAAAAGGGCTGTGTCAGTCGCTTTTCTCATTGCTTGCCCTTAATACCCAACACCTGAAATTTAAAGGAGGCGGTTTCAGTTCCTAGAGTCCATAATCGACCGGCTCCACAAAAGAAAGGCACAGCAGACAGCAAGCAGAGAGTGAAAGGATGAGCTGGGAAAGGAGAGAGGCCTGGGGAGGTCAATAGGAGCATAGCAGAGGCCACATCATGCTGCTGGCCACCTCCCCCCACCCCGGGCTTCCTCCCAACATCACAGTTAGCTATGAGCTCATCAGGGGTTCATCAGGGATGAATAAACACCCCATGATCCAACACCTCCCCGGACCCCCACCTGTGATTGCATGAGGCTTTGGGGGAGCACATTGATGTAATGTGTAACAGGATAATAAGGCTGGCAGCAAAGAGGAGGAGACTGCAAGGGCCAGGGAAAGGAGAGTTTCCAGAATTAACAGGAACTCTGGCCTCCAGCACCATAATATAACCAGCAACACACAGAAAACCAGAGGAGGCAGCGCCTGGCTGTCACTGCTCTCTGAGCTCTTGCAGTGCTTTGACCCCACCGCAGAGTCACCCCCTCGGAGCACAGAGCAGGATGGAAGAGAATGCAGCGTATCTCTACAGGAACAGATAAAATTTTGCCACCTCAAATCCCCCACCTCTTGGGAAAGGCAGAGGAGGGGCCATTGCATGTTAGGGTATAGGCTCCAGTAGTGTGCAACAGCCAACAGCAGCCTTTCTCCCCAAGTCTGAACTCTCAGGGTGGAGGGCCTCCATCCTTGGCTTGCAGACACCAGTCATCTTGTCTGCAAGGTGATAACCTTTCTTCTGTGTATGTCTGTGTCCACATTTCCTCTTCTCCTAAGGACACCTGTCATGCTGGATTAGGGCCCAGTCTTAAAGGGACATAGGAACTTTGGGGTCCACCACTCAATCTGTAACACTATATTTTTTTTACTACCACATCATCAGTATATTATTCTGGCCACAATAGGGGCCTAATATCTAAAAGATAATGTTTCTTACAGAGCTGCCAGCCTGCACACCACACTTATGATGCTCACTTAGACCAGATGAAATTTGGGGGCAGGGCTTCTAGCCCACCCATGGGCAGAGCAAGTTTCCAGGGATTAATGTGAGTTCTCCCTGAGGGGTAGGAGTATGGATGACCTTTATTATCTTCATTTCTTCCTTAAATACTGAATATCACTACTGAGTTATGTGGGGCCTGGGGAGGTCAACAGGAGCATAGCAGGCTCTCTCCTGCTGGAGCCCAGGGACAATCAGTGTGCTAGAGTCATGGCAGTAGCCCCAAATCCTGGTCTCGGGGTCACTGTTGGCCTCAGCCTGGCATGGTTCTCTGGTGAGCTGCACAGATTTTTCTCCCCACTGTGGGATATTTCTATTTACCAGTGATGTTCCTATGGCTTGAGCCATAAAGCATGCTGTGGACAGTTTTTGCTGGGGTTGGATGCCTTTGGTCCCTTTTACTCTGTCTGTGTGCCCTGTGTGATCAGTCGGAATTACACAGTGACAGCCTGTCTAAAACCAGAAATGAAGAAAAAGTTAAATATTTGACTTTCATGAACCATATTCTCCTGTTTTCCCTCTGAGCCCACTAACTTCTCAAACTGCGTGTGTGTGTGTGTGTGTGTGTGTGTGTGTGTGTGTGTGTGTGTTTGAGACAAGAGATCTTCCTACTTCAGCCTCTTTAATGAGTGCTGAGACAATAGGCATGTGTTACCATGCCTGGCTTCCTTCTCAACCTTTTCAGCTGTATCAGTCTTTTCTATGAACTGGGCAGGTTTTTGGAATCTGCCCCCCTTGTGTTTTCTATTTTTCCTCAAGGGTGAACTCATTCACCTCTGTAGGCTCAAATACCATCTGTATGATCACAACTGTAGTAGTGACTACTTTAAATGTCAAACTCACAGATCCAGATGCCTGTTGGGCATTTCCACTTAAATATGTTATAGTCATACTTTAGCTGTTATACCTAACAACTCTTCATAATCTGTGTTTTAAAAGATTCATTTTAATCAGTATGTGAGGACACACAGATGTGTGCACGTCAGGAAAGAAGTTCTAATACAAATCCCTAGAAACGGCACAACATGGCACACAAGGCCACACAGGGAGACACCAAGGTAGGTGAAAAGGCAGAGGGAACGGGGGAAATGTGGGCAAGAGCCTTTAGTGTGATTTCTGTGGGAAAGAGCACGGGGTAATGGTCTAAGACCTGGGCCTGGGGTGTTTAGGAAAGGGGATAATGGCCCAGGGTGTGAGAGCACATGGAAGGAGGGGGTTGCTGTATGCAGTCATGACTGGCTGATTAATCTATGCTCAAGGACCTAGCCATCCTTGGGAAGCTGTCCCTCTAGTGTCAGCAAGGATCGACATGTGAAAGCATCAAAGAAATTAGAAAATGTGGTTATTAATTTTTTCAATCCTTTTCAATTCTATAATGTAATAACAACAGCCCTTCTTTTATTCCTGGTATTAGTAATTTTAGTCTTCTACTATTTTTTCTTGGTTAGTCTAGGTGAAAATTTGTCAAGAAAAATATATTGTCAGAAAATCTTTTGGTTTTATTGGTGCTGTGTATTCTTTATTTTTCTTTTATTTCTAATCTTTATTAGTTCTTTTTGTTCTTAATTTTCCTAGTTTCCAATGTGAAATGTTAGGTTAATGGTTTGAAATATTTCTTTTTTCATGTAGGAGTTGACAGCTATATATTTCCCTCTAAAAACTGTGCACTATCATGAATGTTTTCATTTGTATTCATGTCAAAGTATTTTCTGATTTCCTTCATGCTTTCTCATTTGATTTACTAGTTACTTGAGAACATGTTGTAGTTTCCACATTTATGAATACTGATTTCTCATTTATTCTACTGTGGTTATAGAACATGATTTACAACTATTGCCTTACAGAGTGGTATTTTGAATGAGATGAGGGAAGGGATTACAAACAAAAGTACATTGAGACATCTCTTTTATCTGTATAACTACCCCCTGCCTTTTTTGTCTTTTGGAGACAGAGTTTCTTTATGGAGTTGTGTGGGTTTTTTTGTTTTTGTTTTTGTTTGTTTTTGTGGTACAGTGAATTGAATTCAGGGCCTTGTGCATGCTAGGCAAGCACTCTATCACGGAGCTACATTTCCAGGCCCTAAATCAGGCTTTTTTATCCTTTTTTTTTTTAAACGTACCAGGAATCTAACTCAAGACCTTGCCCTTGCTAAGCTGAGCTATATCCCCAGCTGAAACAGGGTTTTGTGTGCAGTTCAGGCTGGCTTCAACTCACTTTGTAGCCCAGACTGGCCTGGAACTCACAGCTAGCCTCCTGCCTCAGCCTCCTGAATGCTAGGATTATAGGCATCCACCACCACACCTGGCAATAAAAGTTCCTTTAGTGGTGCTTTTTACTTGTGTTTATGTATGAGAATTAAAATTATTGTTTAGTATCCTTTACTCTTAGCACAAAAGAATCCTTTTAATATTTTAGTGCTGGCTACTAATCCTTACAGCTTTAGTTCAGTTTTGTAAGATAGTTTGGCTGGATATAGAATTCTTGATTGTAAGTCTTTTTCTTTTAGCAGCTTTGAGTATGTCATCTCTTATGCATGATTTCTCATAAGAAACCAGTTGTTAACTTTGAGATTCTTTTTACATGATGAGCTGCTTCCTTTATAAATCATTTGAGATTTTCTTTACTTTTATCAGTTTATGATGTGTTGGTGTTGGTCTTACTGAGTTTATCTTACTTGGAGTTCATGGAGCTTCTTGATGTAAAGATTAACATTTTTCATCAAATTTAAAAATTTTCTTTAAACAAAGATATTCTTTCTTTAGTTTTTCAAGATAGCGTCTTGCTTTGTAGTTCAGGCTGGTCTTGAACTCCTGGTGATTCTCCTGCCTCAGCCTCCCAAGTCCTGGGATTGCAAGCATGCACCACCATGCCCAGTACATTTGGAAAGTTTTGACAGTAATTTCCTTTTTTCTTAATACTGGGAATCAAACTCATGACCTTGCACTTGCCCGGTAGGTACATATGCCACTGAGCTATATCCCCAGCCCAGTAATTTCTTTAAATGTTCTTTCTTCCTCTTTCTCTACTTCTAGGACTTCCCTGATAAGTCTGTTGGTACAACTGATGGTGTCCCACAGGTCTCTGAAGCGCTTCTCACTTTTCTTTATTCTTTTTTTGTTGTTGTTCCATAGATCAGATGATTTCAATTGACTTATCTTCAAATTTGCTGATTCTTTTGCTCACCTGCTCAAATTTTCTATTGAATCCTAGTGACTTTTTCATTTCAGCCGTACTTTCTGGTTTCAGAATTTCTACCCAGTTCTTTATAATTTCTATTTACAGATACTCTGGTGAAACATCACTGGTGAACTTTAGTTTTAAAAGAGAATTTCTTTTAGCTCTTGAGTATGTCTCAAATAGCATTACTTAAATGTGTACAACGTCTAACACCTGGACTTCTTCTTGTGCTGTTTCTATTGATTGCTCTTGTTTACTTTGCAAGGGTCATACTTGTTTTTTTACATTGACTCAAATTTTGGCTGAAAATTGCACATTTCAAACAATGTGGCATTGTCAAAATTAAATTTCCCCCATCTTCAGGGTATGTTGTCATGCTTGTTGTAGTAGCTGCTATTTAATAACTTTTCCAAATTTTGTAAAGTATGTATCTATAGTGTGATTACTGAAATCTGGTCTTGGTTAGGAGAGTGGTTGGCTCAGGAGTGGATGGAGATTTTGGTAAACACCTGGCAGGAGAATGTCTCCTAGTCTTTGCTGAGGGGCTCTGTGTACTTTGGCGCACGTTTTCAATAGGCAGTTTGCAAGTATGTAACAGTTCTTCTTTCATAGAACCTCCATGTCAGCTAGTGGTAAATTAGGGTCTTTGGAGGAGTTTCCTGAACATGTACGTAAACAAGCCTACGCTGCATGTGGCTTTCTTTTTTCTTCAAAATAAGCTGGAGCTTTTCAAAGCCTCTAAGGACATCTCATTCTATAGCTTTTTTAGTCTATTTTCCCCAACTATTATCCACTGCCTCAGCCAATCATGACATTAAAAATAGTTGACCTGAGTCTCCAACCTTTTCCCCCCTGCTATGGGAAGCGCCTTTAGGACTGCGTAGTTGTGTGGCAGAAATTGTTAAAATTAAAAACCAGCCAGTAGTCTGACATCATATTAGGGGAAAATAAGATTGTGAGGCCCACCACGTAGCTCGTCTGTAAGACTCTCTCATCTCTCAGCCCTGACTGACTGAACCAGAGATAACCGGACCCAGCTCAGAGCCCAGCTGCACAGCCTGTACTTTCCAGCCCCCAGACATGCCGTTTGCTGACTTGTTTCAAGGATTTTCTACTCAGCAACAGAGAATAAGGGTAACTGACTTTATCCAGTAAAAATTTCCCACACTTTTAAGCCTCTGTCCTTCCTACTCCCAAAGCTGCTCTGGGCTGATGCTTTGGGAACAATCCCTCACCAGCCTGCCGTGTAATAAGGGCGGTTGCCTTCCCAATGCTTGGTGCACAGTGTTTTCCTTTGGGTTCAGTGCGGGTTCCTCAACAGCTGCAGAATGACTAGAGACAAGTCTTTTCAAGAGGTCTTCCAGGGAATACTACATAGGTGAAATAATGACTTTTCCGTGGGAATAAGGCTTTGAAAGAGCACTGGCCCTCTCTGCCCCTCTGCTACAGATACAGGAAATGTGAGCCAGTATTTTTCAAGGTTTCCATGTAACTATATGGGGAGATTTAAATAGGGTAAGTTAAAATGCTTATACAAAGCCAGGTGTGGTGGCGCATGCCTGTAATCCTAGCACTCCTCAGGAGGCTGAGGCAGGAGAATCTCTGTGAGTTCCACAGGCCAGTCTGGGTTACAAAGTGAATTCAAGGCCAGCCTGAACTGCATAATGAAACCCTGTCTCAAAGAGACAGAAAGAAAGAAAAGGTACAAAATGCTTATTAAGATTGCTGCTCTTATTGAGGTTCAGCTGTTTTTCTTGACTAAATGCTAGACAAGTTGGTGCAAATCTTTGGTTAATTTCCAGAGCTTGAAAAGTTGACAATTTTTGCTAGTTTTTTTCATTGCTCTTGTGAAACTTTGAAGTCCTTAACCCACTATTTTCACTGACATCACCTTTCCTTCAAAAAATGCTATTTTATTGCAAAAACAATATCAAAACTGCAAATAAACTGCTTAAGTTAAAATAAATATTTACACAATAAAAAAAGTCCAAGTGAAAACTTGCCGCTATACCGTTCCCTAATTAAATCGACTCATTTCCCCTTGTCTATCTACTATCTTGCCCCCCTTACACTTAATTTGTACTTTTTTGGGGGGAAGTGTTGGGGGTTGAATTTAAAGACTCTTTGCTTCACAAAATCTACACTCCTCAACTCTGTTTTATTTATTTTTTGTTTTGTTTTGCTTTTTGGCTTTTTGAGACAGGGTCTCGCTACGCAGTTCAGGCTGGCCTTGAGCTCACTTTGTAGCCCAGACTGGTCTTGAACTCCCAACTGATCTCCTGTGTCAGCCTCCTGAGTGCTGGGACTGCTGACTTGCACCACCACGCCCGACCCCAACTCCGTTTTAAAAACATTTTTGTAAAACTGGGTGTGGTGGTGCACACCTGTAATCCCATCATTTGAGAGGCTCAGACAGGCAGGAGGATCCTTGCAAGTTAAGAGACCAGCCTGGGCTACAAAGTGAGCTCAAGGTCAGTCTGAACTGCATAGTGAGACCCTGTCTCAAAAAGACCAAAAAAATTTTTTTGGTATTATTTCGTAGTTAGAATTTTACATTCACTTCAGTTTATACCCAGTCCACCATCTTTCCATCTTCCCTTCTTCACTCTCCTACAACCAGTATGTGGTGTCCTTCCACTGTTTCCTTCAAGCGCATTGAAAAATATCCAGTTGCAGACACCACAATCAGGACTTTCTCTTTGACGTTTCTGCATAGCAATCCTTTCTCAACCCATGACGGGTGTCCTTTTAGATCAAGCTGAATGGACGCTTGTGAGAGCTGCGTGCTCATCTGCATAACGGTTGGCCACGTGGTTCTCACTGTGCGTACTGTGTGCGCACCGCCTAGGGGGTTCTCTACTGTTCCTTTTGCTTCTAGAAGATTCTGGAAGACTGCAAGGGTGGGAGGGTGATGGTCCACAGGTCACGCGTGTTTTAAATCTCAACGGCCATTCCCCGATTACTTCCCTGAGTCGTGCACAACCCACACAGCGCACAATACACACTCTTTTACCTTGAAGAACTTAAAATGTATTAACTTTTATCTAGCAGGGGCGGGAGGTAACTATCTACTTTTTTAAAGGCCCTTTGCTTTTTATGTTTGAACCCTGGGCCCAGCACAAAGCCCGTGTGGAAGATATAGCCGCTGCGGGCCCGCTCGGGGTCACTTTGTCGCGGGGGATGTGTGTGCGTGTGTGCGCGCGCGTGAGGTGCACGCCCCTCGCCGTCCACGAAGCCCCGGTCGGCTCGGGTGACCCTCGAAGCCCCAGCGCACGCCCGAGACCCACGCCTCCCGGAAGGAAACGGCCCCGCGCCCTGGGCCCCGCCCTCAGCGACCCCGTGGCGGCCGCGCCCGAGCGCTCGTCGAAGGGCGCGCGGCCCAGCTGGAAGCGCGGAGGCGGGCGCCGGTCCTGTGGGGCACGGGGGCGTGGCAAGCCGCGGCTTCTGTTTTCCCCCGGGGCCCAGCTTTCGGCTTTCGGTTTCGTTTCCGCCGGCGTCTCCACCTCGCGCGAGTCAGCGTGCAGCGCAGCCCGACGTCGAGCTTAGCCGGAGCCCGTGCTTGCGGTCCGACGGCCATGGAGCAGGCCGTTGTGGTGGGCGAGGTGACCGAAGCCCTGTGCGCAGCGGGCGGCGGCCTGGAGCTGGAGGAGCTGCGGCGCCGCGTGCAGGCCAGGGTGGGCGCCCAGGCGCTGGAGCGGGCGCTGCAGGAGCGCGGGCGCTTCGTGGTCGTGGCGCGGGGCGGCGCGGGTGGCGCGGCGGGGTCCGGGCACGTAGTGCTGGCCGTGTCTCCGCTGCGCCTGTGCCGCGCGCACCTTGGCCCCAAACCGGGCTGCGCGGGGCTTTGCGCGCAGCTGCACCTCTGTAGGTTCATGTTGTACGGCGCCTGCAAGTTCCTGCGGACCGGGTGAGGAGGCGAAAAGTACGGGTGGGGTGTGACGGGACGGGGAGGCGGGGTGCCCCCTCGTTTCCAGCCCCGCTTGGAGTCTGAGGAGACAGTTAGGTGGCCCTGCGGCGTCGGCCGTCATTTCCGTACCACACTTCTACTGAGGACCTCCGTAGTGTCTGCCCCGAGCGGGGCAGTCGGGGCCCGAAGGACGCTCTCGAAGACCCAGGGTCGCAGAGTGGGTACCGGAAGGGCCACCGGGGCGCTGACAGGATGGGCTGGGGAGGGACGCTGCGATGGCCCGGAGCGCTCCGGGGCCCGGTGGGGGCGGGGCGCTCCCGGGTGGCTGGAAGGAATGTGGCAATCCGGAAACCGAGCTCACCTGCTCAGGTAGGCTGGCTCAAGGGGCGGCCTTTACCCTGCCTGTAGCGCCCTTCCTGGTGTGTGTCATTAGTGTTGCTAGCTCAAACGAAAGACCAGTTTCTCTTGAGCGCGGTTCCTCTTACTCTTAATCATACTTCACTGTTTTATATCCCTCAAAGTGCTCGGCCTGCCCCTCGACCCCCAAGATGGTAAACTCCCTCAGCACAGGGGACCCAGACATCTCAGGTCTGCTTGGCTGACTCCCCAGCACCTTTGTGCGCAGCAGGTGGTCCATGAGCCGAGGAGAACAAGCTGAGGCTCACTGTGTCCCTGTGTGGTGTCTTTTTTTTGTACCGGGAATCGAACTCACGACCTCACGCTTGCCAGATGGGCTCTGTGCCATGCAACTATATCCCCAACCCATGGTCCCCTCTTTGTGCCTATGTCCTGATCTTTTCTTCTGATGATCTGGTTCTAACTTAGTTTACTCTTCAAACCCAATCTTCAAAAGCAGCCTCATCCTGAGGTTCAGGGAGTTAAGGCTCTGACGTAGAACAGGCTCAGTAAGTTGTTGAGATTTTTGCTGAAGAATTTGGACCTCGCCTTGAAAGCGATGAGGCCCATCCAGCGGCAGGAGATGCAAGCATCGAATGTGCCTTTTAGGAAGTGGTCTTAGCTCGTGCTGGGAACGCTGATGTAGAGATGTAGAGAGTCGTTGAGGACCTGCTTTGAACCTAGTCCAGTTAGCTAGAATTTTTCTTTGCTTTTTTTTCTTCATTTTTCCCTCCTTTCCTTCCCATCCTTTCTCCTCTCTCTTTTCCTTCCCTCTCCTGTTGTTTTTCTTTTGTCTTAACACAATACATACCACTCGCTCTAGTTGGGTCTAATAGCCTGGGGTAGGGGCCTTGATCCCTGCAGTCATTCAGGGATCCAGGCTGATTGACCTAAGGTCCCCCCTCCAGTAGTGGCTCCAAGGCCAATCTAGGTATGCAGTCCCTTAGATAGCACAGAGGGAGAGTGGAGGCTTGAATGGAAGGATTTTATGGGCCAGATCCAGAAGTGGTAGACATCCTTCCACTTACATCTCATAACCTGACTCAGAGACAGGTGGGCTGGGAAGTGTGGTCTCTAGGAACCAGCTGTCCCTGTAGCCAGTTAGACTGATTTTTCCAAGGGATGAGTGTGTGAGAAATTCAGGAAAGTTGAGTTGGAGATGGTGTGGAGAGGCTTTGAGAGATATGACTGTCGGGTTTCTGTGCCTACAGTTTGCTGAGATAGCAGGAGAGCATTTTAGTTCTCTTGAGGTCTGAAGCTAGGGGCTGAGGCTGGGCACCTGACCTGCCTGTTAGGGAGATGTTGAGTCGTGAAGGCTGTGGGCCCAGTGTCAGGAGTGGTTCAGGTCTGAGGAGGAGTCTGAGGCCTGGAGAGAGTGGGTAGAAGGAGCAATCTCTAGGGAGAAGGCACTGGAGGAGTTAGGGACGGCACTGGATGGGTCTAGGTGCGGATCTCTGGTTGAATCCTTTGATGAACCTGTTTGGTTGAATGAAGATGGTGACCTCATTCTTTTGCTTTTCTCAAAGTTTGGGGCCAGATTTGATCTGTTTTAGGAATCTGTGCATCTGATATTTACTGGCCTAGGGGACTGGAGTTTTTTCTTGCTAGGCAGGTGCTTATTCCACTGAGCTATATCCCCAGCCCTGGAGTTTTTTCTTCATTCTTCACTTCTTTTTCTCTATGTACATAGGGACTTATGTGGCCATTCCTTTCAGTGACTGACTTAGGGGAGAGTAGGTGTGCCCAGATGTCCTCAGGGAGGTGTTATTGTGGGCCCCACACATTTCACAGTCCTGTCTCTTTCTTGGCAAGTAGCCACATGTTTGCATTGCAGAGACAAGCTGGGCTTCCTCATGTTTGTGAGCACTGTGAGGATGTATTCCTAAAAGACTGTCACCAAGAGTGAGTTCATCAGCAGTGTAGGGTTGCTAGGGCTACCATGACAGAGAATCACTGGCCAGGTGGCTTCAACATCGATATTTTCTCACAACTCTGGAGGCTGGAAGTATGAGGTGTTAGCAGGTTGCTTTCCTCAGAGCCAGTTCTCCATGGCTTACAGAGAGCCATCTTCTCATTGTGTCCTTGTATGGTCCTTTCTCTATGTGGCTGTATTTGTATCTCTTCTAACCAGTCAGATTGGCTTAGGGCTGGCCCTAATGACGTCATTCTAACTTAATTTCCTCTTTCAAGCTATATCTTCAGATGCACCCTGTTCGTTAAGACTCTGACATAGGAATCTTGGGAGGCTGCTTTGGCCTATAACACCATTTCTGCTGCTTTACAGGAATAACTGTAGGAACAGTCACAGCTTGAAGACCAGTCACAACCTGAGTGTGCTGAGAACTCACGGCATTGACCACCTCAACTATAGTGAGCTATGCCAGCTCTTGTTTCAGAATGACCCCGTGCTTCTACCAGAAGTGAGTGTGGGGGAAGGGTGGCATTTCTCAGCATGTAATTGGGAAATAGCCACAAGATTGGAAGATGCAGAAATATTATGGCTGAAGAGAAACCAAGGACCCCAACTTGACTAAGAACCACAAAGAGAGACCTGGATTTCTGTTGATTTCTAGGTCTATGACATTGGGCCAACCTTGCACCTCTTTCCTGTCCCCATCGGTGGGGTGGTACCTCCCTTGTAGGGCTTCTGTGAGATTGGGGGAGCCTATTGGGTCAGTGCCTGCAGCAGCAAGTGTCACAGAGCTGGGAGGATGAGATATGCTATGCATCCACTCTGCATGGCAGTGGTTAGAAGCATGGTGTTGGGCTTATAACAATACCCAGGGTGTTGGGTATTGCAGGTCTCAGTTGGTCTGTGGAGAAGTTGTCATCTTGAGTGAGGGATGGCCTCCTGTCTGTGTCTGTGTGGACAATGAAGTCATGCCTTCTTATCAGAGACAGCATTGGTGGGAGGTGTGTCGGGGGGGGGGTCTTCTTGGGCTAATGTCTTTTTACTTTGCTGTCAACAGGTCTGCCTCCATTACAACAAAGGAGATGGGCCCTTTGGTGGGTGTTCCTTTAAAAAGCAGTGCATCAAACTCCATATCTGCCAGTACTTCTTACAGGGGGAGTGCAAGTTTGGTACTAGCTGTAAGAGATGCCATGATTTCTCCAGCTCTGAGAATCTAGAGAAGCTGGAGAGGTTGGGCATGAGCTCAGACCTGGTAAGCAGGCTGCCTTCCATCTACAGAAATGCACACGACATCAAGAATAAGAGCTCTACTCCCACCAAAGTGCCCCCTCCTCCTGCGCCTCCTCAGGGGACTTCTGGTAAGACTGGTAGGAAGTGCTGCAGGCCGTAGTGGTGGTGGGGTGTGGATTATTCCACGTGGCCAGTGAATAGAATGAGATTTGCAGTGAGTTAATGATCCTTTCCAAGGTAGGGGAGTTTTGACTATAAGTTGAACTCATAGATGTGATTAAACAAAATGGTCCACAGAGTATGAGTTGGTGTTGATGGGGACTGAATTGTAGAGAGCCCTTGCCTGTCCTGAAGTGGGGGCCTTACTTCCTCTCCTGTGCAGGTGGCCCCCAGTTCACCTCCCTAGAGCTTGCCTTTCAGCAAGGAGCCTGAGAGTTAGCTCTCCAGTGTCCTTTGCGTTGCGGTCTTTTGATATTACAAAACAAGTGAGAGGCATATTTTGGCTCGGCCATCTTCCTGAGGTGAATAAATGGCATTCTTTTCCTTAGTAAATTTTCTTGGTTTCTGCTCTTTTGTAATTCCTAGGCAGTGCCTACCTTATAGTAACCACTTAATATTTGTTGAATGAGTGTGTTAGAATATGAGACACACTTGTACCTTCTGAGTGCAGAATTAGGCCACCTTGTTAGCTGTAGAGATAACTACAATTTCAATAGGCCACTTTCTGAACTATTAGATGATGGCCTGGGTTACATGCAGACATGCTTGTCACTCTAATCTTATCTGAGTTTTACATCTAAAAATTGCCCTTGCTGGGCATGGAGGGACATGTCTGTAATCCCAGAGCTTGTGAGGCTGAGGCAGGCTGAAAAAAAAAAACAAACCTTTACTTGCTCTGTTTTTTCCTTTATGTTTTTAAGTCATTTTTATATTGATCTTTTTCAACTCCCAGAGGCCCAGAGGTAGACAGATTTTGCTTTAGATATTTAAAAGTTTGAATTGGATCAGGATCTTAGAAAGCAAGAGGAGAACTCACTGCTGAGTGGGGTTGGCTCCCAAGAGCAGTCTTGCCTTGGGGAGAAGGAGGTGACGTTCAGGGTCCTCCAGGTTGAGTTTGAGTCTTGAAGTCCAAACCTGTGGAGCATCTGAGGGGCTTAAGAAAGTGAAAGGCAGATAATACAATGACTTTGATAGTACAAGTGGGGAGAGGTTGCGACTGTGTCTTATATACTTATTTAGGGGTACGTGGGTGGGGATAAGTGTAATAGGTAAAGATTCATTGGGGTGGTCCAGGAAAGGTAAGCTTTGAAGGCACTTACAGGCGCTTTTTGTTAAGAACCTTAAAGGTAACTTGAAATTAATGCAGGAGGCTTCATCGGAAATGTAGGCAGCTCATGTATTACCTTTTTTTGGCTATTAGTACCCAGTTCTAAGAGATCATTAACAGATACCATATTTGTTATACAGACTCAGATCTGATTTATAAAGCATAGTATTCCATTTGCTGTCTCCTGTAGACTTGGGTAGACAGCCAGAGTTGAGAAAAGATCTCCTCCATGGCATCCTGGGTTTAGTAAACAGTTGTATGACTATGGGTTTCTGACTACTCCCTAGAAGGAGTGCCCGCCTGTATATTTAAGAGTAGTTTCATGCCTAACAGTGGTTGGCCACATTTTTGCAGGGCAACAAATGAACTTTCCTTGTACCTTGATCTACTGGTACCCCATATCAGAAGCTTGTTTTTGTGGTGTTTCTTTGTAGAAAGAAGAGGTAGTTTGAGTTCAATGTCCTCAAACAGTCCTTGCCAGGAGGAGAGTGATCAGATTTGCTTGTACCATATCAGGAAAAGTTGCAGCTTTCAAGGTAAGTGAGGCCTGGCCTGTCACTCCGTCCCTGGGAGAGGCCACTGCTTCTCATTCCTAGAATTCTCCCGCAAGGCATCCCTGGAGTGGAGGCTAGTGCTTTGCCCAAAGCAGTTCTGAAGCTGTTTTGTTGGGGAGTTGAGGATGGTGGAATCCTCTGAATTTCTAAAAATGAAACTGTAGATGAGTTTGGGAGAACGTAATTATTTGTACATGTACAAATGAGTGTCATGTGTTGCCCCTTGGTCATCTTGGCACAGAGTCGCAGACTGGCATGAAACAAGGATACTAGGTCTAGTTGGATCCAGGCTAAGTGTTGCTTGTGAAGATAGGCCTAGGAGAGCCTTACATACTGGGAGTGACCTCACTGGGGGGGAGACGCAGACGCTGTGTTAGCTCTTGGAGGGTTGGTGAAGGGTACTGTCCCTGTTTGTCTGTGTAACAGGTCTCTGTTTGTCTGCATTTTCACTACATCTTTTTTCTTAATTGTTAACCTAACCTTTGACTGAAGAGCCCTCAAATTTGGTGCTTCGCTTAAAAAAACAACCACCAAAACTTCTTGTTTCAGTCTTTAAAAGTTATCCAAGGAATTCATGACTGTTTTCATTTTGTGAAAGAATCAAGTAATACAAAGTTAAAGCAGGACATCCTCCTCCATACTTCCCCAAGGTTAAACATGTGTTGTGTGATTGTAATTTTTTTGGGGGGGGGAGTATGGGGAACTAACTCCGACCTTACACTTGCCAGGCAGTTGTTGTGCCACTGAGCCATATGCCTGGCTATGTTTTACTGATTTTTTTTGGGGGGGGGTCTTTTTTCTTTTTGAGACAGGTCTAGCTATGCAGTTCAGGCTGGCTTTGAGCTCACTTTGTAACCCAGGCTGGTCTGAACTTGCAATGATCCTCCTGCCTCAGGCTCCCAAGTGCTGGGATTACAGGCATGTGCCACCACACCTGGCTTGATTTTTAAACAGATGGAAACATGGTAACATTACTCAGTTGTACCTTTTACTTAACATTGTGTTGTGGAGATACTTTCCATGTGTAAACTTACTTCCTTTTTAAAACAGCTATCTAGTAGTATTCATTCACAGCCATGGCCCATTGAGCATGTAAGTACCCTGTGTAACTTTCCATAGATGTCTGGAAATGGAATGCTAGGTCAAAGGATGTATGCCATAGAAACATACATAATTATTTTAAAAATCAATATTGTTAAGGTATAATTTACACAATAAAATGCACCCATTCAAAATGTGTGGTTGTGCGTTTGTTAAGTGTATATGCCCAGGTACAATGATCAAGGTAAGGAATAGTCCCTCAGTTCAGAATGCACCTTTAATAGCTCATACTCACCCTCTCAATTTACCTGCTCCAGAAATTTTTGATGTACTTTTTATCACTGTAGGTTGCCTTTTCTAGAATTGGATGTAAATAAAATCACACAGGACATGTTATCCTTGTTATTGTTTTGAGCTAAAATATTATCCAAAGTCTTGTGCTTAGAGGTGGGTACTTTGGGGAGTTGTTTGGTTCATAGGGTGTGTCTTGGTTACTTTTCTCTGTTGCTGAGACAAAATACCTGATGCCCGAAATTAAGGAAGGAAAGATTTATTTAGCTCACAGTCTTTGGATGTTTTAGTTCATGCTGGCTCCAAGGTAGGGTGGCACATGGAAGAGGGCAACTATTCATGGCTGCAGAAGATAGCAAAAGCAGCAAGAGAAGAAGGGAGTGGGGGTGGCAAGCAGTCTCTTTCCCTCCCTTACACTGTATGAACATCATTTGCCCAAGGCGGGTATAGCACTCATATCCATAATTCCAACACTGGACCATGAATCAGTCATAAACTCTAGAAGCCACCCCGTGACAGCGTCAGGACTTTGGGACCCACAGACACAAGCCATACAGGGTGCTGTACTTGTCGGGGTCAACTCATGGATAAGCTTGTAGCTTTGCACTGGGCTGCATCCGCTTTGCTTTTTATTCTTAGTTTGAGACAGGGTTTTGCTATGTTGTGCAGCCTGGGCTTGAACTTGCGATCTTCCTACTATTATACCTGGCTCTTAGCACCCTCTTGGGGTTTAGTCATTCTGGCAAATAAATAGTTCATTACTTTTATTGCTGAGTAATAATCCATTGCATGGTTGATTGTAATTTATCTGTTAGTACATTGGTGAGCATTTGGGTTGTTCCCATTTTCTGGCTTTTGTAAATAAAGCTTCTGTAATATTCTTGTGCAAGTTCTCATGTAGATGTTTTCAGTTCTGTTGGGTAAAGACATAGAAGTGGAATTTCTAGGTCATAAGACATATGTGTAACTTTATGAGAAACTTGTCAGTGTGTCTTTTAAATGGGCACAATACTTTACATTCTCCCCAGTAATACGTGAGTGTTGCAGTTGCTCTGCATCCTTGGCAACACTTGGTACTAACAGTCTTTTAAATTTTAGCCATTCTAATAAGTGACTAGTAGTGTTGCATTGTGGTTTTAATTTGCATTTCTTTGATTAATGATGTTTAACATTTTCATATGCTTATTGGACATTTGTTTATCTTCTATGAAATGTCTATTCAAAATATTTTGCCTGTTTTTATATTACAGCTTTGTTAAAATATCAAGTATGTCACCTACCATATAATTCCCTCATGTAATAGTTTTTAGTACAGTCTACTCTTGTGCATTCCCTCATAGGCGATATTAGGGCATTTCAGCAGCCTGAAAAAGTATGCCACCCATAGTCACTCCTGCCCCTCCCACTCCTGGCAGCAGGTTTGTGTCTGTCTCTAGATTCTCGCCAGGATCTGTCTACCTCCCACCCCCTTTTGTAGTCCTGGGATTTAAACCCAGGGCTTTCTTACTAAGTTGTATCTCCAGACCTTTTTATTTTGAGAAAGGGCTTCACTGAGTTTCCCAAGTTAGGCTTCAACTCTCAATCCCCCTGCCTCAGCCTCCCAGAGTGCTGGGATTCCAGGTGTGCACCACCATGTCTTTATATAAAATGCAATTATACTGTATTGGTCATTTGTGACTATTTTTTAGTCACTTGATCTTGTTATTGAGTATGAAAGAGTTTTATATTTGTGTATGTTGAAAATCCATTCTCTTAGTCTTTGTTGTTCATGTTTATTTTTATGATGTCTTAATATATATTTTAATGTTGATACCTGTTTAATACTTGTTCATATTGTATCTGTTTTAATATCTTTTTTTGTGTGTGTGTGTGTGTGTATTTTTGTTGCCTAAAAATATCTGCCTATTCTAAGACAAATACTCCCCATGGTTGTTTCCTAGAGCTTGCTTAGGTACCATTTTATGTTAGGTGCACCCTAATGCGCTCGTGATAACTCTGACCCCCTTGGCATTCCCGGCTGCTCTCCCTGTATTGCAGTTGTGTTGTGAGTCTCTGCTGTCTGTAGTGTTGTACTTGAGAATTCTTGTGTGTCTGTCTGCTGGTTGATTCCAGGAAGCTGACTTTGATGCCAGGCCCCTGTCCTGGTGATGATAAAGCAGGTGTGTCCTGCTTGGGGGGTGGCTGCTTGTGTGTAGCCCTGCTGGGGCGAGGCTTGGTGGCTGTGTCATTTGCTTTGGTTTCTAGTAGCCCTTGTCTCCACACTTGCATATTCATTTGGGAAGCAAATAGTGAATCCCAGAAAAGCAAGCAGCATCTCTACACTGCACTGCCCAAGCACGTCTGGGGCAGGATGTCTTGTTCTCACTTTGACAGTCTTTGTCATCTGACTCAGAGCCTGTGAAACTCTCAGGTACTTCCTCTCAATGTGGTACTTTCTGCGTGTTTTGCATGTGTTTTTTCTTTTATATCAGTTTGATTCTGTCCACTTCACAGTTCAGGAATTCTGAAGTAGTTCTCATCTTTTGATGGTACTTTTTATTGCTTTGCAGTGCTCTTGGGTTTGTTCTTTCTGGTTTGTCATTTCAAGCAAGGATGGGTGGCTGTGGTGTTTTGTATGTCAAATGTGTTTGATTTTTATGGCTCATCTTCTACAAGGCTTAGACTCCAGAGGGCCCCAGTGAGGTGGGGAACATAAAGCAGAGGAAGGAAGGAGAAAAAGGGGCCAGAGGGCCGGAGAAGAGGAGGGCAGAGGAAGGGGCCTTGTGTACCCTGGCACCTTCCAATTGTGAGTGGTATGGCCTTCATACTCAGTTTGGGCCCGCTGTTTGTCAGAGTGCTTTCCCAGGGCCCTTGGGCTCTTCCCAAGGAAGCACCGGTCTCCTACGCTGTGGGGGATGCCCCTTCTTAAGGGTGCTTTCTGGTAGGGAGAATTTTTCTTCAGGCACCCCACCTTCACCTGTGCTAGGGTTTGTAGCTATAGCATCAGTCTGGGATGCTCTAGGGAGGCCTTTCTGCCCTAACCCAAATCCTTTCTTTTAGTGAACTTCAGGGAGGGAACAGGAGCTCTTGGTCATGACCTCCAGACCACAGCTATGCCTAATCTGCCCTGGCCTTTAGTAGCCTTTCTACATACTCCTTGTCCAAAGACCAAGAAAGGGCACTTGGCCTGATGTGTACTGTCCATGCAAACTGGAAGTCTCCAGTGTAGCTATGCTCTGCCTTGCTGAACTTAAGAGGCTTCCTCGCTTGGTACCCCTAGCTTGGTCCCTTAGCCCTCTTGGCCTGGTGCTCTTTTCTGCCCAGGCCTGGTCTTTAACAAACTTTAGCAACATCTTCACTCCTCCCACTTCCCGACTCTGGTCCCCTTTTAGAGTCTGGGAGAGAGCTGGCGTGCCACAGGTGTGCCTAAAAGGATGCAGATAAGCTGGGTGTGACGCCATACCCTTAACAATCCCAGCGCTGAGGGGGCCTGAGGCAGGAGGACTGCAAATTTGTGCTCTGTGTGGGCAATTTAGTGAGACACTGTCCCAAAATAAAAAATAAAAAAGGGCTGGGGATGTGTTGTGTCTGGCTTCTGCCCAGCAAATCAAAGATGTTACATCTGGGGGACAAGTACTGCTGCTCTGGGATCGTAAATTCATCCCCAGTAAAAAATTGGATGAGGTTTAACAAAAGCAAGATACTTTATTTGTAAAGAGGAAAAAGGGGAGAAGAAAAGGAAGGGGAAGGGGAAGAAAAGGAGAACCTGTGGATATTTGTTCCCGACTGCTTTCGATAGGGAGATCAGAAACCCGTCCGCCCCCCCCCCAACTTGCCCTGACTGGATTGGCTTCCCAGCATCTCTGCCTAATGTCATTTCTTCCGTGGCCTACACACAGCTTCTGTCTGTTTACTTGTCCCTGACCTACCTTTATCTTTGGGCTGGGCATCTAGTTGGCAGGGGGGTATTGTGTTTTATTCTTGCTTAGCTTAGAGTTAGAGAGGGCCTGTATGGATAGCTATTGTACTCTATAATGACTCTAGAGGAAGTAATATAGTGACCCTAGCATGAATGCACATGTATATAAATGTATGTGTTAGTGTACAGGTGTGAGTACATCCTGCCCTAATAAAGTTAGACCCCCCTTGCTTCCCCTGTATTTTATTACAGGTGGGGGTGGCTCATCTCATGTGCACGTGGCTTCCCTTTGTGTCCTGCCTGGCAGCTCTTTCTCTGGTCTCTTGGCACGAGTTTCCCAAGGCCATTTGGTGCCTTTCTTTATCTATGATTTTTATTTTCCTTCTACCAGATTTGACCTGCATCCTGGGGGAATCTCTCTAGAAGAGTTTGTTCTTAACTTCTATTCAGGCTTAGCTAGAAGACCTAAGGAGGGCTATTTTATTTTCTCTCTATAGACCTCTCCCTCTATAGATGTAGCTCAATGGTAGAGTGCCCCTGGGCTCAGTGCCCAGTAACTTAAAAAAAATGAATATGATTTGTGATTTTAGAAACTTATAATATTGGCTAAATATCAAATTAGCCAAGCTTCACTGGTGTTATTTTGAAACACACATTAAAAATGTGTAAAGGATAGTAAGAAACAAATCTTCCTCACACTTCCTTTCTCTCACACTCAGACCCTGTCCAACAACAGCAGTGATCATTATTTAGTCCCTGAATATTTTGTGTGGAAAGATGTTATGCATGCACAAGCACATATATGTAGTTGTGTATACTGTGCCAATACGTCTCTTCACATTAGTTGTACAGGTGCACTAGCACACTTAGACCTTTTTCACTTAACTAACTAGATGGTTAATTTTTTGGACTATGTAATACATTCTTTTTTTGTTTTTTGAGATAGAGTTTTGCAGTGTAACCCAGTCTGTCTTCAAACGCACACTCTCAGCCTCCTGCGTTCTAGGATTGTAGGCGAGGACCACCATACCTGACTGGAATATGTAATATATTCATGTGGTTCAGAATTTAAAACATGGAGAAGTCTTTCCTCTTACATTGTCTCCCACTGGCCGGTTCTCTGTAGGAAATAGTACCTGTGTGTGTGTGTTCAGTCAGAGTAGTTCTAATCCTTTTTCCATTTCTCCTGAGTACTATGCTCCTTTCTGGGCAGGTGCCCTTTCCCTCAGTGTGTCCTTCTCCGTGTGTGGCCTGCGAGAGATTCCATTGTGCTCTGCAGTCCCCTCTGCTCCTTCCCGCCCTTTCAGCCATCCTGGTCCCCCATAGGGAGGTAGCAGAGCTCATGGAGGCCACAGCGGGGTAGAGAGGATGTGGGGTTGCGTTCCGGGTGGCAGGGCCAGCATGAGCAGGGGTGAGGCAGGCTCCCACGTGCCAAGTGCTCAGGGACTCGGCAGAGAGGATGCAGCTGTGGAAGGCACACGGGAAGGCAGAGGGTATGCTGCAGAGGTGCGCGGGGTGGCAGTGGCATGAGGTCTGTGTGAACAGGGAGAGTTGAGGCTGTTTGTCCCCAGAGATCTGAGCAGGTGCTGAGCCCCCTTGAGTCTCATGGCTGGGTGGGTTGGGTTTCTGGCAGAGACAAATTGGGCACCACCTCTGGTATGACCTGTCCATCCCCATGACATCAGGTATTGCCTGCTGGGGTGGGGAACCATTGACCTTCTGTAACGAGCTTCTTCACAATCAAATCAAATGGCATTTCTAGATGATGCAGCTTACACACATACAGGTTTTTAAAAATCAGCATAAAAAGTCCTGTTAATAAGGGAGATAAAAAGCAAGGTGTATATAATAAGATACCCAGTATTTCAGGCTCTAAATGCTCAGGTGTGACTGCACTAAGAAAACAGACTTCCTCAGAACTTCTAGATTACTCTGAGGCCGGTGGCTGCACCATGCTTACTGACAACCTTGGTCCACATGGCTGTGACTGCCAGCTCTCTTACTACTTCACGTTTCCGTTTTAGATAAGTGCCACAGAGTTCATTTCCATTTGCCTTACCGATGGCAGTTCCTGGATGGTGGCAAATGGAAGGATTTGGACAAAATGGAGCTTATCGAAGAGGCCTACAGCAGCCCTGAAAGAGACAGGTAGGAATTGTCCCTTGTGCAGGGCTTTTGTGTGTAGTTTAGGAACTTCAAACAGAAGTTATTTTCAGTTACCTTAACACACCACGTGTGCACACATATGCGTGCATATGCAGCCACACACACATGCAGCCCAGTCGAGATTGACACTGGATTGGAAATCAGAGCTTCATCTCATGTTGGCAGTGTAAAACAGTGGCTCTGTTCACCTACTTTCAAAGAGGAGCTGGGAGATGGTACTAAGACCAAGTGAGTTTTTAATTATTTGCTATCTGGGCTGATTGTATTTTATTTATTCATTTATTATTGTCAAAAAGCAAGAGGTGGCAAATTTTGAAGTTTTAGCCTTTTCTGTAAGTTACAGAGATGACCTGTTTTGTTGTTTAACCTTTAACTTTTATTATCACAAATGTATTCCATTATTTTCACTTAGTATAGAGTAAATAGGGAAATAGCAGGTAACCTTACTTTCAGATATTTATCATATCTTGGGTTAAACTTGCTGTAGTACGTTTCCATTTGAATATGTAAAATAACTTTGAGCTTGGAGTGAATTATTTGCAAATTGCTGTTGCTTAAGTATGTGAAACGTTACTCCCCTTAGAAGGATTAAGTGGCTCACATACCACCTGTAATCTTTGTTTCTGAGATGAAATTTACACAGACCAGTGTGCACACATATTAAGTGTAAAGCTCAGTGAATTTTGACTAATGCATATGGTTGTGTAGCCCACACTTGGATAGAGATATAAGGCATTTTGGAAGTGCTGGAAGACCATGTGTCACCTTCCAGTCACTCCAGTCCCCAGGCCACCACAGTTCTGATTTTCTTACACAGATTAGTCTTGTTGGTTCTTGCAACTCATATGAACAGGAGCACATGGTATTCGTGCGTGTGTCTGGCCACCTGCTGTGAGTCTCACCCTGACATTCTGGCCTCCTGTGCGCATGCAGCAGTTTCTAGGGGTGGATGTCTGTCCATGGGCAGCAGCTGGCAGGAGGGCCACACCCATTCTCGGCTCTATTAGCTGATGCCAGGCTGTTCCGCAGGGTGGTTATGTGGTGTTCCACGCTCACTGGCAGTCTTGGGGTACCATGTGCCCCTCACATTGGTGTTGTCTGACACTGATAGTTCCTGGCTGGGAGTGTAAACTGCTCGCTCCTTTCCTTGGCCTGATGGCCTATGAGGATACTGTTGACATGTCCATTGGCCATTTTGCATCTGTCAGATGTCAATCCCTATTGTTTGCCCATTTTGAAAGATAGGGACAGCTATGTTTTTTTGACAGCCATTTTTTTGTTTACCTATTTTGAGGAATTCTCTACACTTCTGGATGTTAAATGTGAAATAAAATTAAATTGTGGTGGCCACCAGGGTGGCAAGGACACGTGTCTGTTCTGGCTGCTGAACATGGTTTGGTCATCTGTGAATTCAAACTGCTGTTTTGCTGGGTAGAGCTTTGGAAAGTTCTGGCATCTCCAAGGCAGAGCCCCATCTTTTTTTTCCCCCTTCAGATTGTCTTGGTTCTTCTTGGCATTTGGCTCTTCAGGAACACTGTGTGTATTAGAATATGAGAATGAGAATGCTAGTGTGTAACCTTTCATGGTATGATTGTTTTTGTCAGCTACATTTTCTCTAGGTGTCTTGCTTCCACATATATGATTTTCAGCTTATGTTCAATGTAACTTTGTGGAAACTCTCTTGAAGTCTGAAAGTGAATTCCTTCAGAAAAGACTTGTGTTTGGGACCTGTTGCCTTTAAAGCTAGTTCTCACATAGAGATGAGAACCTGCCTAAATAAAGCCTGTGTGCGGCTTGGCTGGTTAATGAGTCCCAGGGAGTTTTTATAGAAGTCAGTCTCAGTCTCAGTAGTCTCAGTCATCTCAGTCTCAGTAGGCTCACAGTAGGCTCAGTCCCTCTCTCTCTCTCTCTCTGTCTGTCTCTCTGTCTCTCTGTCTCTCTGTCTCTGTCTCTCTGGTTTTTTTTTTTTTGAGAGCCCAGGCTGGCCTCAAACACATGGTGATCTTCCTGTCTCAGCACACCATGCCTAAAGCTCTCTCTTGAGATTTAGCCTGCTGCCTTCCTCAGTCCTTGCCTATGTTTTGACTGCTAAAATAGGGCTCTTGGTAACTACTTGTTGATACTGCGTGTAGGTGGCTGCTAGTCTTGACGCACACTCTCTCCCTGACTTTCTGGCCCGCTTTGATCTTTGGGCAGCTCAGTGTTGGATGGGGAGCTTGTTGTGCTGGCGGACTGACTGTGCAGGCCACTTCCTTTCAGCCCTGTCCACTAACTATGGGGACCTTAGATGTGTTTCTTGGCCTTCCCGGCCTCTGGTTTCCCATCATTGATGTGGGGATCTTATGCTTATCTCTGAGGGTGGTGAAGATACAAACTTACTGAGGGTCAGGCTCACACGGTGCATGTTCAGTATGTGTTAACTATAGTTCCTTTGCTGTCTAAGGATTTCCCTAGTTCCCAGCTTGGCAGGACATTTTATTATTTTTTTCCTTCATGGTGCGGGGCTTGAACTTAGGGTCTTACACATGCTAGGCAAGTGTTCTACCATGGAGTTACACTCCTAGTCTCAATGCATTTTTTTTTTTTTTTCTTTTTGAGATAGGGTCTCACTGTGCAGTTCAAGCTGGCCTTGAGCTCACTTTGTAGCCTGGGCTGGCCTTGAACTTTGTAATGATCCTCCTGCCTCAGTCTCCCACATGCTGGGATTACAAGCATGCGCCACCACACCCAGCTCAATGCATTTTGAAAAAGAATATTTTAACCAGCATTTTTGTTTTGTAATATGAGCAGTTTTACTGAAAAGTCATACCTGATTTTAGTTTTGCACAGTATAACTGTTTTTAGGCAGTTTTCCCTACCTTTAGAAGCATTTCTAAAAAATGATGTGACCCATTTGATATTTGCATTGACCATCCATGTGTTCCCTTGGGTAGAGGCTGAGGGATGCTTCTGCAGGTCTGGCGGGTACAGTGATTAGTCTGCCCTTTGTTTTCTTTTGCAGGATTGTGTGTGCTGAGTCACCTGGTCATGGCCACACTGATACCCTGAACTTTAACTCCATGAAGTTTGGTGCTGCCCAGGCTCGCCGCCTCTCCACAGCCTCGTCAGTTACCAAACCCCCCTACTTCATCCTCACCACTGACTGGGTTTGGTACTGGAATGATGAGTTTGGTTCTTGGCAGGAATATGGAAAACAAGTAAGTGTGAAGGAAGAAGGTGAGCATGTGGTCCGGGAGGGAGCAGCTGCTCCAGACACAAGCACAGGGATTAGGAGGGGTGTCCTTGATGGAGCAAGAGCCCCTAGGTCCCGTCCCAGAGCCACACTGGCTTGGGGCATCTTGGCAGAATGAGATGATTTGCAGTTAGCATGAGCTTCCTTCTTTGAACATTTGGGCTTCTCTTGGCTCCTGAGAACTGAATGACAAAAAATGGGAGTGAAATCAACTTTATTCCTTTGTTTTGTTGAGTGGGATACAAAGATATATTTCTTCCTTGTTAAGGGAGAACTCCAGAGCTAATGCTTAGGTGTATTTGGGTAGCTGTGCTGTAAAGTTTTCAACCTGCTTTTCTCGCCTGTTTTTACAACTTTCTCAAAGGTGGATGAGAACAGAAAATTGAATCCTGTTAGGAATTGATTTGGAGTCCTGGTCAAATAGCTACTGCTGTCAGTGAGGAGGTGTCCTTACTGGACGGGTGAGATAAAGGGAGTCCCCTGGTCACTTGCAGAAGTGCAAGATTAGTGGCCTGATTCTTCTTGCACCCTCTGTTATGAGAAACTACATTAAAGCATTGGTTTCTTATTCTTAATTGGACTTAGAATGGCCTTTTCTTTTGGCCACACTTAGATGTAAGCTCCAGGAGGACAGGGAGCTTTCTCTGTTGCCACTGCCATGTCCCCACGTCTAGAAAGATACATACCAGATGGTGCTGGTCCATTGAAGGAGGAGGTATTGCTCCTGAATCTGTAGGTCAGGCAGAGCCCGTCACTCCCAGGGGTGCTTTTGGATCTGGTCCAGAGAGAGAGAGAGAGAGAGAGCACATCTCCGGTTCAGTCTGGAGCCTGAGGACAGAGGCTGGGGCTATGAGGGAGGAGAGGACCGCTAGCTGATGATGCTGTATCCGGCTTACCTGGTGACAGGATGTTAGGACTAGTGGCCAGCCAGGAGCACTTGGCAAAGGCTGTTGTCACTTATATTTTGTCTGGTGATCCATCCAGCTCCTAGTGGGAGACAGAGACAACGCTTGGTTGGTGTATAGGGTGTTGTAAGTCCCTGGTAGTGACCATGTAAACATACGTTCCCTGAGTGACTTGTCAAGTTGAATTGTCACAACTTGGGGGTTGGGGACTCTTCCAACCTGGGATTTTCCCTTTTCTTGTTCTTCCTTCTTGACTCAATGCATAAACCAGTTCTAGAGTCCCTGGGGACCACCTACTGTGGTATTACCAATGCACCAATGTGCTCGTGTGTGGGCCTGAGGGTGTGCGGACTCAGGTTGGACCTGGTGGCTTCGGGCTGCATGTTCATTCTCCCTTGTACCATTAGCCAGACAGCCTGGGACCTTCTGTCTGTTCTTGTTCTCCTTTCTCTGTGTTTCTGGGTAACTTCCCCTTTTTTTGTTTGTTTCTTCCTTAATTTTTTGCTACTTGTCCATTCAAGACAGTTTTCTCTTGATTCTTAGAAAAGGTTAGGTTCTTGTCTAAGTTCAAGACATACCCCTAGCTGGGCATGGTGGCGCACGCCTATAATCCCAGCACTTGGGAGGCTGAGGCAAGAGGATCATTGCCAATTCAAGGCCAGCCTAGGCTACAAAGTGAGCTCAAGGCCAGCCTGAACTGCTTAGTGAAACCTTGTCTCAAAAAGACCAAAAAAAAAAATTTTATACTCATTCCACCCTACCCCTCATTCATTTATGGTTATATCCATCAAGCCTGGAACTTGTGATCTAAGAGGAGTAGATGGTAGCAAAGGGGGAATAGGACAGTGTACAGGGACAGAGGGAGTTACCTGTCTGCTACCTTTCATTTTTAGTCACCAGTGTATGTCAGATGTAATCATGGTTGTAGGTAACAGTTACTGAGTGTGTTTTTTCCCAGGCACTGTGCTGAGTGCTCTGTATGCCTTATTTGGTGGTACATTCTTGATGCATAATGGTGCATGTGCCTGAGTTGGTCATTGTTCCTACTATATACTTGAGATAACTAGCCAAGGATGGAGTCAGCAAGTCGGGAGTGTAGTAGTCCATCGTCTATTGATATAACAACATAATTGAGGTAGGGCCCCTGATGAAGAAAAGAGGCTTATTTAGGTCACGGGAGGCCAGGGTCAGATAGCCCCGTCTGTTTGGCCTCTTGGATGGGTCCAGCATGGTGATGGGACTAAGTCACTAGCAGAAGCAGCCAAGTGCATAGGTGGGCTTGATTTTGAGCACCTGCTCTTGAGCCAGTGCTCTCACTCTTTGGGGCCAGCTCTAACCATTTGTGAAGGCAGTGCCCCAGTGCCATCACGTCTCCTCCTGGGCTGCATCTCTTTAAGGGTGCAACCCTTTTAATGTGCCCACTGTGGGAACCAAGTCTCTAGAACAGAATCCTTTCCTGTTCCAAGCTCAGTTGCTTTGCGGTGTATTTCTTCTCTTTTCTATTTCATTTTCACAACCTCCTAACCTGTTAGAATGCCTCTTTTTTTTTTTTAATTTTATTTTAAAGACAAAAGAATGGAGATATATGAACCAGAATAAGCTGTAAACAATACCAAAGATACAGAATTATACAGAATATAGTAGGGACTTAGCACTGGATGTTGTATTACATAATGTTATCTTCACATTAGTTAACACAAAAGCATTAAAGGAAATACCAAATTATAGAGAAGATAGTAGGGAATTTGCACTGGATGCTGTATAATATAAAGTTATCTTCACTTCTGTTAATGCAAAAACGATTGAGGAAATACAGAATTACGGAGAACGTAGAAGGGAATTAGCTCTGGATGCTGTCCTACATAATGTTACCTTCACCTTTGTTACTCAGTTACACAGATGATGGCCCATTTCATCATTCAATTTTATCCTCCCTCATCTCCGTTGCCCTACCACTCAATCAGTCATCTTCCCTGTGATAATAACTGTACTCCTGGGTTTATCTATACCCCTGGACTCTCGCCTTGGGAAGAGATATAGCTGCCTCAGACCATACATGGGTGTATACATACTGCCATGGTCGGAGGTGGAAAAGCACATATGCTCACAGCGGACCACCCGGCTCCACCCTGTCGCTGTGCTATGGGTGGGGGCGGGTCTAGTCTGTGAGGTGCCCTCAGCAGGGCCCTCAGTGGAGCAGCCGCAGGGCCCACAGCGGAGCAGCCACAGGGCCCTCAGTGGAGCAGCCGCAGGGCCCACTGTGGAGCAGCTGCGGGGCCCACAACAGAGCAGCCGCATAGAATGTCTCTTAGTAAGGTCCTTCAGTGGCAAACCAGCTTCTTTATTTTCATCTGTGTATGGAGGTTCCTAATGTTGAGTCCTGTTTTCCCTTAAAAACTGGGTCACTTTTGCTTGAAGACACTTCGTGTCATCCTGTGCCACCACTGCTGAATCCACTGTGACCGGCTAAGTCCAAGTGTGAATTCTTAGAGAACATCCCACATACAGGCCCTAGCAGGGAGTGCACATTCATTCATCCAGTTTAACCCTGGCAGTAGCCATCCTATGGGCAACCATAGGGAGGATGAGGAAAGGGGTAACTGAAAACACAGAAGGGCTCCAGCAAAGGAGACGGAGCAGAGGAGGACAGAAGCCTGGAGAGGATGGTGGGAATGAGAGCAGTGATGAGGAGGCGGCTTCCTCGGCAGATGAGGAGAGTGGCTGTGGAGAACTTGCTGTTGATGTCTGGCCTCCTTTGGAGCGGCTGTGCTGTGCGTTCTGATGAGCTTCCATGCTGCCTTTCCATTGTTTCCACCCTGTCACCCTGCTTGGTAGGATGCATTCTTGTCACCTTCCATTTACAGGACAGTTTGCAGGAGAATCGTGTCACTTAGCTTCTGTATCTCCCTCTCCTGCTGCACCCTGCTCCCTGGTATCTTTCTCGCCCAGGACAGGTCTGTCCATGTGGCCATGCCTGAGAGTGTGGCGTGGATACCACCAGGGGTGCCTTGTCTTCACAAAGTCTCTGGCTTTCCCCTGCAGGGTACAGTGCACCCTGTGACCACCATCAGCAGCAGCGATGTGGAGAAGGCTTACCTGGCTTTCTGCGCCCCGGGAGCTGACACCCAGGCAGCCATCCTGAAGTTCCAGGCCGGAAAGCACAACTACACATTAGACTTCAAAGGTACTTCCAGCCCACCTTGCAGATCCCTTCCATATTAAGCTGAGGGCCTAGGACAGTGCAGGAAAGAATGGAGGGTGTGTCCATGCAGAAGCGGGGGCAGGCCTGTTAACACACAGAGTTGAGAAGCTATACATGGAGGAAATGAGAAGGGGCAGGGCTGATGCCTGACGAGAGGGTCAGTGAGTGCAGCCATCCCAAGGGCCAGGAGAGACCTTTTGGTCTAAGGCTTAACTTCTCTCAATCCCTGTGTGCAGTGTCCGCCTTGTCACTATGGGAGTGGCAGTATTGCCACCATCTTTTCTGTAGGTGCTATTGGCCTTGGTGGTGTCCTGACTGGGAACTCAAATGGTTTGTCCCAGTTGCCTTTACTGACAGGAGGCTGCATACCTATTGTCCAGCTCATCAGCAGCAGAGCTGTTAGGTCTATTTCTGTTTTAGTTCTGCTGTGGATTCTTGTAGACCGTTTCCATGATGTATCACACCAGCCCTGTTCAGTTCAGTTTGCCTGCGTTTCCCTTTCGGACCCAGAGCCTTGAGCGCCCAGCATTGTATGAGGGACTAGGGGCCCTTCCTCACAGTGCATGTTGTACCCTTGCTGTTTCCATGCGTCTTAATTCTGTGTGGAGAGCAGCAATGTCTTTGGTGAACCATCCTAAAACTGCTTTGCCTACTTGCTGCTCTGGCCTGTTGGTTTGGTTTGTAGCACCTGTGATTTTGTACAGGTGAGACTTCTTGCCCCTGGCTGCACACCCTGGAGTTCCTTCTGCTCTCAGAGTGTGTGGTTCTACTGGAGGACATCGGTGTAGGTGACATGGCCGACACACAGGAGTGTGCGGGGGGCACAGCCACAGCCATGGAAGATTGTACAAGTCAGGACTACTCCGAAGCCCAGGCCCACACCCGTCACCCACCCGACTTTTCTGACCAGTTAGGAATAGTTCTTTTAAATATCTGGAAAGTATCAAAACATAAAAAATGTCAGATGCAACCAGTATCATTCTCAACCACATCTCACCCCTAGGGACAGAACAGACTTGGAGGACAAGGGAAGAGATGGGCATGCACAGGCAGTTAGAAAACATGTGTTCACTGCAGCCAGACCTACCCTGTTTGAGAGAGCATCTTTCTTTCTTTTCATTTTGGTGGATGCTGGTGTCCACAAAGGAATTCTGAGGTGATTGGTTTTGCTCTCATAATCTCACCGCTATGTATAACAAAAGCAACTCTCAGACCAAACTCTACCACACATGTGACACGTTTATTAGGAGCAGAAGTGCCTTATCTGTAGGTTTGGGACACTTGGCTCAGTCCTCAGGGATTCTTGTCATGAAAGATTCACTCAAGGCAAAAGCCACCCTCCCAGAAGTGAATGCTGACACAATTTGCTGTCTTAGACAGGCAGGATCCCCCAGTCTGTTTTGAGATGTAGTCTCCAGTGTGTCCTCTGCAGGAGCAAACTAGAGTGGAGGCCTCACTGCCTGTGAAGGGGTAGAGGACATATTAGCCAGTCCACATAGCTTGAGTAACTTTTAATTTCTACAGGGGAAGCTCATTAAGATTCATCCCAGGTAAGCTGGGTGTGGTGGTGCATGCCTGTGACCCCAGAACTTGGGAGGCTGAGGCAAGAGCATTGCTCTGAGTTGGAGGCCAGCCTGGGCTACATACTGAGTTCAAGGTTAACCTGAACTACATAGTGAGACTCTGTCTCAAGCCAAAAAAAAAAAAAAGTCATCCCAGGTGATTGTTAGGGTTTGCAAGGGAAACAATTTAATACAGGACTCATAATTTATAGGATTATTTTATAGTAGTCACCCAAAGAAGCAAATACAAGAGGATGAGGAAATCTGTCCATACACTAAAGACCCACAGAGTCCAGCTGAGTGCCTGGGTCCCCTGGCAATATCCTGCATGAGTCCAGCTAAAGACCTAGAGTCCATGACAATGCCCCCCGCAAGTCTGACTGGAGGCCAGCAGCCCATGACAATGTCTCATGCAAGCCTGTTTCACGGATCTGCACTGGGAAGGCCCACTGGTTAGCGGTGGAAGCTAGAAAGTCTATACCAGCAGAATGAAGGATCTGTGCCAGTAGGCTGAGGGATCTGCACTGGAGCCAGGAAGCGATGCTTAGGACCAGAGCGTCCCAAAGTGAACCGTAGTCATTCTCAGTGACAAGGTCCCAAGCTTCTCCGACAATGAGAACAGCTGAGTTGCTATCGGGAAAACCGGCATGGCAAGCTCCTCTGGTAAAAGTACCAGCCCCCACTTCTTCTGCAGTTCTCCTTTTTATGCTATTGCAACAACCCTCAGCTGGGCTCTTTACACCCAGCACCACGCTGATTCAGTTCAGCTGGGTGTTACAAATTGCCCACCAGTTGTCAATCCACTATAGTGATTAATATGTCAGTAAAACTCACCTCAGTGTGCTGCTGAGCAGCCTCATGGGGAAGGCTCATGGTGGAGAACAGACAGGGTCATGGAGCTGCACCTGGGGGTGGGGGTGGCTGCAGTGTAAGAGACACTGTATAATAGCTCAGGTTATTATACACATGCTCCAGGGTAATAAGGTGAATTCCGCACCTTTATAATTTTTACCATTAAAGTGTTTTTTAAATGAAAATTTTTTACTCTTAAGAGGAAATTAGGACTGTCAGGGTTCCCATGGTGGGTAGGACCTCGTGGCCTCATTGCTAGGCACTTGTCACTTGTCAACTCAGGAAGCAGCACCCCCTCAGGCTCAGGGTGAACATGAGGTTCTTTAGGGTGAGGTAGCCAAGGTTGTGTTTGTGAAAGATAATGTGAGTTTAAAGGGTGATGAACATTGCTATCAAGTCAGTTTACTCTAAAAAAAAAATTGTAAAATTATTGTACCAACCCCAAACCCCACTAACTCCAGACATGGTAATTTGTTCTTAGGCTGGGCTGGGCTGGGCTTTTTTTTTTTTATCTCCAAGCTGGGAAAAATTGCTAAGCAAAATAATAGCTTGAACAAGATTAGAAGGAACAATTTGAAAGCACTCATGTATAATTGATATGTCAATTGCTAATCATCCCTCTATTCATTAAACCAAGCCTCCTAAGGATACCTGTTTTCTTTATGAATATTTGAAATGTGTAAAGCTGCCTTATTTTTAAGACTGATTATGGGCTTTACACATTTGGGTTAACTTTCCAGCCCATTTAATTTGTGTTTATACAACATTGCCATGTGCATGTGTGTCTGGATATGTCTCTTTCTTCATTGGCTATATTTTTTTCAGCCTTCATTCAGAAAAACCTGGTCTATGGCACTGTCAGAAAGGTTTGCCGCAGACCCAAGTATGTGTCTCCCCAGGACGTGCAGATGAAACAGAACTGGTAGGTGGCACGGAGAGCTTGCTTGGAGTGTGTTACCATGTGCCCTGTGGTGATGACAGCGTGGAGGGCACTTAACTGCCCTGGGTCGCCAAGTGCTCTCGCACACACTCTGCTGTTGTGAAACCTACTGGCTAGGAGAGCCTTTGAGCCAGAGGGAGAAATAATCCCTGCCGCTGGTATGTGAGCCTGCTCAGACCTAAGCTAGCCTATCAGCAAGTATGACTGAGTTACAGACCTGGCATTTGTTAATTATTGACATGATGGAGTCACACAAATTAAATTCATGTTTTAGTCTTGAATACCTTGGGATACCAAAATACCTAACCCAGTATTAGAGCCACTGATGGGCCAGCTTTATCCTGGGTGGGTTTCTTTACGCTTCAGGTGGCTGCTGGAGGCCTCTTGGGCCCTGGCCTGGTGTGCATGGGGTAGGGGAGTGTCGGGCTCTGCACAGGTCCAACCCCCCTCACTGGCAGGAGGTGGCCTGGGTGGTGGAGAGGGATAGCAGTGCCCCTCTCAGGTTGACTTTGCCACAGCTGAAGCTGAAACTGTAGCTAATGTGGCTGTCAGCTGCCCGTTACTTGTTAGCCTGAGAATTCAGACTCGTTTCGGTTTCATGGGAGACCATCTTGGGAATTACATCCAATGAAGGAACTTCTTGGGGCATGTGCCTGCCTTTTTGTTTTTAATTAAAATTTATTTTTGACTACATGTATGACATTTACATAGGTACGATTGTACAACAAAGAATACTCAGTAGTCTGCATCTGTATTAGCTCCACTCTCTTCCCACCGTGGTGAGCATTACAGTTTCTGCTTTCACGTTACTGTTAGAATAAGCAAATGCACATGTGCACATACATGCACGTCTACTTTCCTCCTCTGGCACAAAAGGTAATCTGGTACATACACTGTTCTGTACTTTCTTAAAAACCTAAACATAGATCCTGATATGTGCTGTGTTTCAGCTCACTGAAGTCTTTCTTTCTAGCTCTGCCTCTGCTTTGGTGGTTCTCAATCCTGAGTGTGAAATATTTCTTCTTTTCATAGGTGTCTATTGTTTTTTTTTCCTTTTTTGGAGGGGGGGAGGTGGGGATTGAACCCAGGGCCTTGTGCATGCAAGGAAACACTCTACCACTGAGCCACATCCAGCCTCCGCTGTGTCATTTTCAAAGTATAATGTCACATGGAACCATCTGGCGTTTGTGCTGTTTGGAATTTTGGAGTAGGTGGCCAGGTCTGAGTCCTGGGTGGTAAAGTTCCTTTTTGTGAACCTGAACCACTGTGCTCGCCCCCAGGGCCACCTAAAATGCCAGTTTTCCCCAGTCCCACACACACAAGTCCTTGGGCACCTAGAGGTCGTCATTCTCTAGATGTGAAATGGTGTGTCAGGTACTTTAGTTTGCTTTTCCTATGAGTAAGAGTGTTTCTATCCCTAACGTGTAAGGGCTATTTTTCTCTTTTCCTCCCCCATGGGCTGTTTACCTTTTTGTCCATTTTTTCTGTCACCTTTTTGCTATTTTTCTTAAATAGCTGGAAACTTTTGTCTGTTAGGAAGATTTTAGCCCTTGGTTATGTAAATTACAAATATTTTCTCCTGGCTTATTCGCCTTTTGCCTTTGCTTATAAAGTATTTTTTTTTTTTGCGGTACTGGGGATCGAACTCAGGACCCTGCGCTTGCTAGGCAAGCACTTATTCCACTGAGCTATATCCCCAGCCCCTTATAAAGTATTTTAACATAGAGATATTTCGTTTTCTTTTCCTTGTTTGATTAAATGTATCGGTCTCTTGTTTATTGCTCCTGGATTTCAAGTTTTGGTTGATTATAACCATCTTCTAGCTATAAGTTATTTTTTATTCTTTCTCTACTCAGAGCCTGCCCAAGGCCAAGTTTAGAAAATTCTTTTTTTTTGAAACTGGATCTATGTCATCATTCTAATTTAGTTTTCGGGGGGGCCACAAGTAGATAGTAGATGTCAGGAATAAAAGCATGGTTTTGGTCAACACAGACTGAGGTTTGTGTGACATCTCCTCCGATGGGCTGAGTGCTGTGCACTGCCCATGCAGCTCAATGCCATTTCTTTCCTCAGCGGTATGATAGCAGCCACTTGCTGACTCCCGTGACAAAGGCTGGAACGCTGAGGTGGCGCTCTTTCAGAAATGCTTCTGCAGTTACACAACAATGTAATCTCCATACTCAGAAGGCAATACAGGATTGTCATCTAAAATACAATTTGAAACAGCATCTATATACATTAAGTGTCTGGTTCTTTAACTTCTGTCTTCCTTAAAAAATATTTATGTGATTGGATGTGATTCTTATTTTTTATATTTTTACTTTTTTTTTTATAACCTTTTAGATTTTTAAAATCACATTAATAGTTGAGAATTTGTAGTGTGTTACTATTTTCTTAAAAGTGTCTACTGGAAACTACATGTGTTCTTCTCTTAGATACAAGTAAATCAGTATCTTTCCCCTCCCATTAATTAATATAGGGCCTGTCTATACTTTTTTCCATTTACCTCCCTTACAACTTTTAAATAAGAGGCACTGTTACTTTATACTATTAATACTGCATTAAAATTACATTTTTGGCTATTTATTTTTTCAAATACCCTTAGATGAGGAACCACTGGAAGACTGTTGTAGTTTGTGTGACTATATCTTTGGTTTTTTTCTTGTTTTTAAGAGATACTTCACTGGGTAGGTATAACATTTTGGGTTATAGTTGTTTTCTCCTGAAACATTGAAGATACCACTCCACTGTATTCTGGTTTGTTATTGCTGCTTTTAAGAAATTAACTGTTGTAACTGGTGCTTCTTTGATGGTAGTCATGTTTGTCTTGGGGCCGAGTCCCTCACTGGTGTGTCTAGGCCTGTCTGTCCTTCCTGAGATTCTCTGGGTTTCTGAACCCTGTGCTCAGTGTTTCACAGTACTGCTTTCTCCTCCCCATCTGGAGCTTCTAGCTTTGGGCAGGATCCCAGCGAGTCCTCTGTGTCCCTTCCCCACACCCTGCCCCCTTCTTGTGTGGGCTGCGTTCTGGGTAATTTCATGTCTCTCGGCCATTATTCTCTCTTCCGAAGGTCTCATCCGCTACTTAGCAAAGCCTTGGAACTTTTGTCATCAAGGGTTGCACTTTTCACTTCTAAAAGTTCTGTTTACAATCTTTTTATGGTTTCCTTGCATATGTTTTTAAAGTTTGCTTTTCATTTCTTTAAGCATAGGGAGAATGTTGTTTTACAATGTAGTGATCTTGTCACCTGAAGTCATGGTGGATCTGTTCGTGGCTGCTACTTGCTGTGAGACCGTGTTCAGGTGACTGCCTGGTGCCCTCTTCGCAGGAAGGTAATCTGTGGAACACCGAGGCGTAGGATGTGCGCCCATGCCAGCAGAAATAGCACTTACGCTGTTACGGGGAGCACTGTGCATTCTGAAATTTAAGTGGGACTGTGTGGAAGCAGTTTCACAATGTTGTTCCTAAAGCCCATGGGGCCTGTGTCTTTTAGAATTGCTTTTATTTTATTATTTTTAGAAGCTTTATGTGGTGGCCTGTGTTATGTGACATCCTGTGTCATAGCACATTAGTATTTCTGCAGCTAGGAGTATTTGCCATCACTTTAAAAAGGGTGATAGGTCTACAAGCCTCAGTTCAAGTCAGATTTCTACTGCCAAATGGATTTTGGTGTCCACTTTATGGTTTTTAAAAAACGTTTTTATAAGCTGATGTGGTGGCACATACTTAAAAGTCCCAGCTACTCAGAAGGCTGAGGCAGGAAGATTACAAGTTTGAGCCTTTCCTGGGCAACTTAGGAAGAGCTAGTCTTAAAAAGTGAAAAAAATGGCTGGCTGGGATGTAGCTTTGTGGTTGAATGTTGCTGAGATCAGTCCCCACTAGCCTCCGTTACCTGAGAGATAAGTCAGTCACCTGACTTTTTAAAAAAGTCTTTGGAGCTCTTTGAGGTCAAGCCTGTATCATGCATATGCAGCTTTCCTCATGGGCTCTGTCCTTTAGAAATGGGTTAGCCGGAACACAGTAGGAAGGCACTCCCAGGACAGATTGCTGTGTGTTTGGCCATGGAGGTGAAGATAAAAGTGTTCTTGCGTGTCTTGGTGGTGGATGCCTATAATCCTAGCATTCTGGAGGCTGAGGCGGGAGAATACCTGTGAGTTTAAGGCCAGCTTGAGCTACATAGTGAGTTGAAGGCCAGGCTGAACTACAAAAGGAGACCTGTGCCAATCCCTTCCCCAAAACAAAGCCTTGTTGGGTTGCAGATGCTGTATTTGTGTGCTTCCTTGCCTTCCTCTTATCTTTTAACATACTGTATGTTGATGCTCACGCCTGGTGATATTGCTTAATAGGAGCTGCCTGTGGTAGATTTGCTTACATCCAGGATAAAGTGTCTTAATGGTTTTGCTCGTGTCTTGTAGCAGTGTCAAGTTTCAAGGCCCGAAGAGCATCCCAGACTACTGGGACCCCTCTGCCCTGCCAGACCTAGGCTTTAAGGTAAGGGACTTCGCTGGGGCTGGAAAAGAGGGGTCTCTAGCGATGGGTGGCAGATGGATGGTGCTAAGTGGCTGTGCATTACGGGACAGAACTGAAGGCCCGATGACCACTACCACGTGGGAGGTGGCTGTGGCTCGAGGGAAGGATACAGCATGGCAGGAGGACAAACAGTGAAATTTGCTGGGAACGGGAGACACGAAGAGTTTAGGAGCCAGTCTAAGCCAAGAAAAGTCAGTTTTACTAAACAAGAAAAGGAAAATAGACTGGTGAAAGACTTGGGTATGATGAGGGACATGGAGCAGAGGAAAGCGCAGACCTGAGCAGGCAGGAGAGTGGGCGAGTGAGTGGTGCGGGTAGGGCTGGCGCTCAGGAGCACAGACTGACATCCTGCCTGCCCTATCTGCCCCAGCATCTTCTCCATACCGCAAGTCCTGACCTGGGAGGGTGCACAGGGCTCACGCTGAGCACGTGCAAATCCAGCAGCGTGGGCCATGTATGAAGGGGTCGGGAGTCACACCAGCTATCATAGTCCTTGCGGTCTGCCCTTTTATACATTATTAACGATCCAAAAGCAGAGCAGAGACACCCTGGAGACATCCAAGAGTGCCACGTTGGGCATCACATGCCTGTCCTTCGGACTGGCTTCACAGTGAACAAGTGGGAAATGCGTATAATTTGTGAATAGCCCAAGCCAGGAGAGACCTCTTCTGGGAAGGGGAGTGTGGTCGCTGTTCTGCAGCTCTCTTGCTTCCGTGTCCTGGCAGTTTTCAGTTGCCATGGGAAGAGGAAAGGATTCCTTTGTATTCTGCGCTCAGGTGATAATATATTAAAGACATTATCCCTTTGTAGAAAATCACCCTCAATTCTTCCTTGGAAGAGTATCAGAAAGTCTGGAACCTCTTCAACCGTACACTGCCTTACTGCTTTGTTCAGAAGATAGAGCGAGTTCAGAACCTGGCCTTGTGGGAAGTCTACCAGTGGTGCGTTGGGGCTGGTTGTGGGGGTGGGCTGCTCACCAGCACCCCCAGGCCTCAAGGAAGCTCCACCCAGAGCTGTGTCATGCATCGTGTCCCCTCCCTCCCCCGGGGCAGGCTGTGTGGCTGCATGCACAGCTGTAGAGTTGAGAGGATGGAGGCTTCCTGAGCTTGGGTGGTTTCTGCTGTGACTGGTGGCCAGGTCAACCTCTGCCCCTGTCCACCCTGCTCCCTAAAGGTGGACAGGGTGGGACAGGGCAGCAGCAGTAGTGGGCTGGGGCCGGGGAGCGGGGCCTGGCTCAGTGCGTGTGGCCCTGTGCTCTTGGCCCCAGCACTTCTCCCCAGAGTGAAACTCTGCAGCAGGGCTCCACGGGCATGGGGCAGTGTCCCTGCACAGTGACACAGTCTTAATAGTGGGGAGTGGGCGGGTCCCCAAGGCCCAGTTGCTCAGGAGCAGGGAGTAGGGCTGGCCACTTCCCCTGGCTGGGTGTTGGGGGACCAAGGAGAAGAGGCCCTCTGCTTTTCAGCACCCTTTCCTCATTTCTGGCCCTGTGGCTGCAGCCTCCAAGGCCTAGCCATATGGTGTTTCTGTTCTTTCAGCAGAGTACACTTTTGCAAGTCGAGTTAGCTGGACTTGGTGGCCAGCACTCTCTTCAACATCTGCTTTGCAATTCTAGGCAAAAGGGGCAGATGCAGAAGCGAAAGGAGGGGAAGGAGGTGGATGAGCGGCAGCTGTTTCATGGCACTTCGACCAGCTTTGTGGACGCCATCTGCCAGCAGAACTTTGACTGGCGCATCTGTGGTCTTCATGGCACCTCCTACGGCAAAGGTAAGGTGATGTGGCTGCTGGCCCTTGGGAACACCTGTCCTCTGAGGGAGCATCCGACCTCTGAGGGGATGTCTGCAGCAAGACCCTGATGTTATGCCTCTGTGTTGGCCAAGAGCTCCGCCCGAGGCTGGCAGCCCTGGGGTGGAGGCCTAAGAAGGTAGGGCCAAGCGGGAAGAGGAGAGGGGCCACCTTCCTAGATCTGATGTGGCCCCAGACTACATCTTCACCATGTCCTTAGAATAGAGGTCTGGACATGTTAAGCACACCCACATAGAAGTCATTCTAGCTGTTATGTGAGTTGCCTGTTTTCCTCTCAAATTACTTTGTTTTGTAAATAATTTCAAATCCATAGGAGTCGCTGAAATAATCACGTAAAGTAACTGCATGCATTTTATCTGTGCTTGTCGGTATAACATTGTACCATGCAGGTTTGATCATCTACTTTCTGTATTTTTTGGTGAGGTTTTGCCAGGAGCTGGATACCCAGTGTCCCTTCCTCTTCTAACATTTCTTCTCTAGCCAGTGGGGCCTCCACAGGTAGAAACATCATAATCCGCTGTCCATATCCGGGTTCAGGGTCCATCGGGTGGTTCCTTCCTGCTGGGTGACAGTTTTGGGGTCGGGTGGGACAAGAGTTGGGGTGGGGATTGGGTGGCCTGCATACAGTGGTAGCTTGCAGCCCAGTCCCCATGGGGGAAGTCCCGCTCGCTGGTGCCCACATAATGGCCATGTAAGGACTCTGGTTATCCCTCCACACCGACACTGTGAGCTGGATGGAGCAGCCCCATGTCACAACTGAGGGATCTGAGATGCAGCTTAAGAGGCCAAGGTTTTGTGGGCGTCAGCACTGAGGGGGCCTCCTCTCTGAGGTGGGGGCTCCTCTGCTGCCGCACAGAAGGGTGGGTGGCAATACCCACACTCCGCTGTGGGGAGCCAGGGTGACAAAGAGCAGAGGCCGCTGTCCAGCGGTATCTGCCTGTGCTGTCTGGCTGCTGCCTGTCATCCTGGCGCCCAGCAGAGCCCGTGCGTGTCGTTTCAGGGAGCTACTTTGCCCGTGACGCTGCGTATTCCCACCACTACAGCAAGTCCAACACCCACATCCAGATGATGTTCTTGGCCCGGGTGCTGGTGGGTGACTTTGTGAGGGGCAACTCCTCCTTTGTCCACCCCCCTGCCAAGGAAGGGCAGAGCAACGCCTTCTACGACAGCTGTGTGAACAGTGTGTCTGACCCTAGCATCTTCGTGGTCTTCGAGAAGCACCAAGTCTACCCTGAGTACCTCATTCAGTACTCTACCACCCCCAGGCTGCCACCTGCAACTGCAGCTGCTGCCACCGCTGCCGCTGCTGCTGCTGCCCACCCCAACTGGGGGCTCTGTGCTGGTGGCAGTATTGGGCTCCCTCTTTGTTAGATGGCACTGAGTGCTGCCAGGAGGCAGGGAAGCTGTGTGGGATGGTTTTTTTTTTTTTTAGGAAAACTTTTAATGAACTGTTGTTTGTTATTGGCTTCTCAGTGAAGTTACATTCTTGATCTTTTGCCAGTAACGGTTTCTACTTTTAGATGACTTTGGGGCTCCTCTGGGCTCATTGTAGAATGGTAGGGGAGTCTGCTTGCTTTTAATAACATGTTAATGCTCTACTTTCCACTCTGGTGCTGTGCTGCTTGTTGGAGCCGGCAGAGTTTGAAGACACTGTTTTATGGATTCGTTTTAATGGTTAAGGGTTTGTGTGTCTGTAGTGACTCCATGTTCAGGGTCTCATGCCTTTGTCAGTGTGGCATGTGGGAGGAGAGTTCAGTTCTGCAGCTGCTCCAGGCCCTAGTGTTGCCTGACCTGTGTCAGGTTGTCAGAACAAGTGGCAGCTTTGTGATGTCATCAAGTCCCTGCCGGTTTTCCTTAGTGCTAGGGGCCAGCAGGACCACCCTGGCAGGAGACAAGGATGAGTCCCCTGGGAGCCCAGACTCGCATCCCTGGGCATGCCGGACACCTCCCGTGTCCCAGAGAGCCTGAGTTTGTGTGCTGCAAATGTCAAATGAGAGTATGAAATAAAAATATTTATCCAGAATGAGGATGACTGTGGCTCTTTTTCAGTGCCTGTGGCTTGAGTGCTGTTGGGACTGGGCACTGCTCTGGGGGTCAGGAGTGTCTGCCTTGGGCTGCTGTAAACAGTTCCATTTGCAGAGTGCCTGGAAAGCAACAGGCATCTGCTGCCCACGGTTCTGGCACAGGCACCGAGGTGAAGGTGCCTGTAGATAGGGCACCTTCCTCACTGGCAGCCTTATCCACTGCAGCCTTGGGTGGAGCAGGGCCCCAGCAGCAACCCCACTCTTGGAGGCTGTACCCTCGCATCCCAGTCACCTCCTCACAGGTCTAGTACTATAGTCTGGGGGCATTCAGCCTGGGACACTAGAGTAGAAACATTCAGAGCACAACAGGAGAGGGAGCAGGTGATGTCACTAGCATTGGCAGGGCTTTGTGGTGATTTACCACAAAGCTGCAGGTTGGGCCCCTTGCTTGTGGGTCCCCCTCTTTTCTGATGGGATGAGAGTCTCTGAAGTTCAGGCTGGCCTTGAACTTGTGGCAGTCCCCCTGCCTCAGCCTCCTGAGTGCTGGGAGTACAGTTTTGCACCACCATGCATAGCCTTGTGGATCCTCTTTTTTTAAGTCCCTAGTAGGAGCCTAGCAGTAGCATCACGTGGCTGCACATTCCGCTTGTTTGCAGGTTACATATTCGCATTCTCCCTTCCCCCACACACAGTTTCAGCTCACGGAGCCCAGTTCACCCTCGAACAATGCTCAGAGTCTGGCGTGTCCCTCCTGGGTGCTGGTCGATATCCAGCAAGATGTGCTCACTGATGCTTGCGTGTCAGTTGTACCTTGTGTCCTGTGTGTTCACATCCAAGGCTGTCTCGTCTTCCCATCCTCAGAGTGAGTAGAAACCTTTCACAGGCAGGGCAGAGCCAGGCTAAACGCTAGCCGACCCGCCAGCAGGGCCAGCTGCATGGCTGCAGAAGGTGTTTCCAGCCTGCCCCATGCTCCCCCGCCCCGCAGCCTGCTAACCCTCCAAGTCCACTCACTGAGTTTGGTCATCTTTGGCGTGCTGCTTTGTGTGTGTAAGTGTACAGGCGGTGTGGGTGGAGGGATGACCAGAGGGAGGGATCTGTGAGGGCTGCAGAGACCCATTGCTTGGGCACCTCTGAGAAACCAAGTTCGGAGCATCAACTTGGATTGGCAGAGGGGTGGGGCCCACAGGAGCGGGGACCAGGTAGGCCTGTGACGGGAAGGAGCCAGGAGGGCCCAAGTTCCCAGGATGGCTGTGCAGAGGTGGTGGGATCCAGGGCAGGTTTGTGTGCGTGGCATGGCCAGAGCATGAGGACCCAGCTGGCGACCAGCAGAAGGCTCTGTGGCCAATCCAGCCAGTTCGTTTTGGGCATTTTCCTGTCCCACATCTGGTGTTGGGTGTGAACTGTGGATTTAAGAAGGGCGAGGAAGAGTGACGGCTGGGGGCCCAGCAACACCAGCATGGTGCCTGTGGGTGAGGATGGCGGCCACCTGGGAGATGATGGGCTGGGGGTGGAGTGACCACCCATGGGCTGGGTGGTGGCTGTGCTCCTGGGAGGAAGGTGGGTGCTGGCTGGGCCTGTGTAGTTTGGTGCCTATGGGGTGGCCAGGAGCTGGGGGTCAGGCAGGGCACAGGGAAGCAGGTCGGGCTCCATGAGAGTGGTTACGGCACAGATGTTGCAGCAAGGCTGTGGAGAGGGCCGTGTGACAGCTGCCCAGGCTGCAGTGCAGGTAGTTGTGGCGCACAGGGCTGGAACAGCGTGGGTGCAAGCAGGGGCACCTGTGGGGGAGCCCAGGAATGTGGGTGCTCTGGGTTGCGGGACTGGGCAAGGACCACACAGAGCAGCATGTGCAGCAGGCAGCGGCTCTCCTGAGTCCTGTAAGGGTGTCACCCGGACACATCTGGGTGTCTGTGAAGGGCTGGTGGATGCTGCTAAGGTTGCCGTCCTAGGGCACTAGCCCTGGCTGCTCCGATGTCAGACGGAAGAGGGTGGGATCCTTTTGCCTGGTCAGCTTCCCTGTTTTACAGGTGAGGAAACTGAAGCACTGGTGAAAAGACCAGCAGCCGTGGCTGCGCTGGGGGGAAGATCTGCAACCCCAGTAGTAGCACTTTGGTGACTGACTCTTCTAGCAACACGACCGTCACTTTTACTAACATTCACCTGTGTATTTGGGTTGCTTGCTCAAAATGAGACCTGTTTATTAGAAGAAAGAGCACATGAAACTTACTAGGCCATCACAGAACCCCACTGGCAGGACCAGAGCACCCTCTAGGCTGTTTGCTGAGCACCATGCCGGTGCCCCGGGACAGGGCCACCTGTGTGTCTCATGCATGTAGAATCCTGTCCTGAGGCCAGGACTTCCTTTAAGAATCATGTTCTTGGTCATTTTGCTTATTTATCCACAATCTGACTTAGATTAATACAAACAGTGCTGGCAACATCAACACTGAATGAGACAAATGTTTAATTAAGTATTTAAAGGTCACATCAAAAAGCTCTTTTCTGTGTGCCTGCTGGGTACCTCTCCATCACTCATGTGGCAAGATAAGGGTTTTCTTTGAATCCCGGGTGCCCTCGCGACACTGAGCAGCAGACCTCACAGCCATGAGCTGCCTTCTTTCCCCAACTGCATCAGCGCGGTACAAGCTTGATGTAGACGCCGTTTTGGGGAGCTAAAGCAGACGTGGAGTCTAGCTGCAGAGGCACCTAAAATAGAGAATATTAAAGTAGTCAGAGTCAACCACACCCACAGGAAGAATTCCTTGGAACCAGGCCTGAGGCAGGGGTGGTGGAAATCTATGGGCTGGGCAAGGAGCAGGCAAAGGAGACCCTCAGGTGGACCCTTGGGAAGCCAGCAGGGTTGTCTCGGGGAAGCACATGGGGACCCCAGCAGAATATGGTTACTAAAGTTAGCACCCAGGTGAGTTGGATACCACAGGGGACGAGCACATCTGGGACGCATTTGTTTATCCAAGAAGGCTGGGTAAGACTGGATCTCACTTTGCACTCGAAGACCAGGAGGCTCAGGAAGGCTACACAGCCGCAAGGCAGAGAGTACAGTTCTCTGCCACTGTGCCATCCCGCTGTCCCTGGCTTCTCACTGTCCTTTCTTTGGGCAGAGTGACCCTGGGCCACAGCCTGCTCACTGGTGCTCTGGCCTGGCCTCCCCTGGCCAACCTCAAAGGCAGAGGCCACGATGGCCTGGGGAGTTGGAGACAAGCCAGAGAATCACTGGAGTACATGTCGGGGTGATGTGCTGGCTGATGTGAAGGACCAGCCAGGTTATAGGATCCAGGCCACAGTGGGCATTTTCAGAGGCCCTTGCAGGCTATGTCAGATAGGTAATAATGTGTATGTCAGGGAGCGAGATGGCCTGTGCCAGGGCAGGGAGCGCTGAGAATGTGGCCAGGCGAAGGAGGGCCTGAGGCTTTGATGGGGTTTGGTTACAATTAAGTGTAAATAGCCACTTGGGGCGAGAGGCACAGCACACAGACTAGATGAATGGAAGGCAAAGGAGAGTGAGGGGGCGGTGAGATCAGGGAGGGCTTCCTGGAGGAGCTAGCCTGGTGGGGGAAGGGATGCACGACACCATGAGCGGGACCCCTTAGAGGATGGGACTGGGGGCACGAGAGGTGGGAGGGAGGGGCGCTGTTGGAGCGGGAAGGCGAAGGCATGGGCTCGTGCCGTCTGGAGTTCAGCAGAGGGCTGGTGTGAGCAGTGGGGGATAGCGGTCTGACGCCACGGAAGCAGCTTTCCCCTGCCCGACCTTGCTTGGCCCCACCTGTCACCCCTCGTGGACATCTCCCCTTCGGTTCCTGCACCTCCGCACCCCACGTGCTTCCTCAGGACCAGCAGCCTGGCGCAGTTCCTCTGTGCGTCACAGGCACTGCCAGTCTGGATCTAGAGCCACCCCCGTTGGTACTGGGTCCCTTGCTGTCCTGGCACACCTCCCCAGCAGGTGTGCAGCTGTGGGTGGGCTCTGGTGACAGGAGCAGATGGCCCGGGCGGGTGTACGGGGAGAGGCAGGGGACTGTGCAGGGAGCAGTTTCTGGGCATGAGCAGGACTGGGTTCGCACCTTGGCTTTGTCACTCTTAGCTCCTTGTCCGTTTGTTCCTTGGCCGTGTGTTGAATGAATGAATGCATGAGCACCTGCCACAGGCCTGGCATCAGGCTGCAGTGGAGGATACAGCAGGGCTGCCCTGCATGTCCCTGGTCTGCAGTCCGACTGTGTGACCTCAGGCCCGCAACTTCCCTCTCTGAGCTCCAGGTCATCTGAAGATGGGAGTAACAGAACCTAGCTTTGAGGTGAGGGGTCAGGGCCCAGAAGTGGGGTCATGTTTTAGGAGGGGCCTAGTGTTGGGGGTGGGGGAAGAGGGTCTATGCACCTCTCTGGGGCCTCAGGAACGAAAATGTGGCACAGCATGTGACAGTGACCACAGAGTGGGGGAAGGCAAGGCTGTGGCAGCAGGGAGTACCCTCCCAGGTGCTGGAGCCCCTCTGCCTCCTCTCCAAGCAGGAAACCTCTGGGGACCAGGAGCAGCCAGAGGGATGTCCCAGTTTCTGGAGGACAAGCCACGCACTTGAAACCCTGCCAAGCAGCACGACTTGTAGAAGACATGAGGCTAGCCCTAGAACTGGCGACTAGTAGTCACCATGGCTTTCTGTCCCTGTCAGTTCAGCCACTCATGACAGTAGGAGGTAGAGGGCACTGCTTTGCTTGGTTTTTGTTTTTTTGAGACAGAGTCTCACTTGGTAGCCCAGGCTGACCTTGAACTTGTAGATCCTCCTGCCTCAGCCTCCCGAGTGCTGGGATTACAGATGTGCACCACCATGCCTGGCTTGGAGGGCGGTGGCATTATTCCCACGGTCTCAATTTACAGATCACAAAACCAAGTCCTTAGGAGGTTAAGGAATGGGCCAGGCCCCAGGCCCCACACCTCACGCCCCATGTAGACCCTGAGAACCCTCCAGGAATTGGAGTGACCCCTTCTCCAGAGCCATGGCCCTCACCTGAGTCTGGGAGCAGGCATCGAAGCGGAACCGCCTCAGGATTTGGAGCAGTGTCAGCTTGACCTCCAGCAGCCCCAGCTGCACCCCCAGGCAGCTCCGGGGCCCGGCACCAAAGGGCAGGTAGGTGAAGGGCCGCCGTTGCTGTCGCGCCTCAGCCGTGAACCTGGGGGTCCAGAGGAAGGTCACTGTTGGCCTGGAGCACCCCCTCCCCCCCACTTGAGGTTACCCCCTTCTGACTGAGCCCCCCTTAGCCTGAGACCCTGCAGTCCAGGTCGGGAGGAGAACCTGCTGCAGCCACAGGACCCTATTTCCTGCAGGATGGACCCAGGTCCCTCTGAGCTGGCGCTGCTCATCCCTTCCTGTGACCCCACTCTGCCTCCTGGTTGTACCGCCTGAGGGCCACCGCTCAACCCACAGCATCCCTGACATCAACAGTGCCACCCTGCCTCTCCTAGGACTTCAGTGTCCTTCGTGAGCCCAGAGCCTGAGCTTTAGGGGAACCCAGTGGCAGCGCAAACCCCCAGGCTTGCCAAGCGCAGCCTGGCCCTGGTCTGCAGCCACAGCATCCCAGTTGGCGTGACCTGCTGCCTTTGGTGGTCAGGTCCTGGCCCGTGGCCACTATCCCTAGAGCCCCCTCCTGCGCTGTGTCCGCTGCCTCTGACCCACGCTGGCCAAGCCCCAGAGGAAGCTGGGACGCAGAGCCCTTCCTTGGCCTTGCTGAATCTGTTACCAAGCAGCAGTACTTGCCACGTGTGTCTGTGTCTGTGTCTGTGTCTGTGACGGAGCACTGGGTGACACCTTCTTAGCACCCCCGGGCTTCCTTGTGCCACTGGGAGCGTGCAGCAGCAAGCATCACCCTGGTCTTATTTCCAGGAAGTGCCGGGAGTGTCTTGAGCCATGCTGCTGCCCAGAGGAACCCAGTGACTTGGGTTGGGCTCAGGAACAGCTGTGAAAGGTGCGGATGACACAGCTGCCTGGCCAGCCCTCCCCGGAGGAGCACAAAGGAGAAGACCCAGTCAGCCCTGACCACCAGCTCAGGTGGAGACATCTTAGATCACAGAGGCTCAGATCCACACCAGAGAAAAGAGGGTCCAGTTGGGCGGGGCCTCAGGAGTTTAGGCTCATGGGGATGTCTCACTTTTGTGACACTGTGAAAACGCCCATTTGTTGCTTTCCAGTGCACACTTGCAGTACAATCCAGCACCCTATGTTTTGGATTGAGTGACCGGAAGACACTTTCAGCAGCCACGCACACAAGAAACAACCTCTGGGGGGTTAAGAGCAGTACAGTTTCTCCCTTCGGAAGCAATGCCCTGGAAATGTCAGTTGGGGGTGGCGCCTGTACCTCCTGGCTGGCCCTCGAGGGCAAGGTCTGCCCCCAGCTGATGCCCTTCGGCCTCCACTGAGTGACAGTGCTCACCTTTCAGGGTCGAAGGTCTCGGGACACGGCCAGAGCTCAGGGTCGCGGTGCAGGGCCCCCACGGCCACCTCCAGCACGGCGTTGGCGGGGATGTGCTGCCCCAGCACCTCGCAGTCCCGAGCTGCCTCTCGCGTGAACCTATGGACGAAGACAATGCCTGGTGTGGACGGGTGGGAGCCCCGGGGACCATGGACCCAAGGCGGGGTGTGGGATGAGGCTGGGGCGGGAGGACCGGACTCTTTCCAGAGCACCCTGGATAGTGACCAAGCTCCCACCCTGTAGGCTGTGACTGCCCCTCCAGTCGATGTTCCCCTTGGGTGGCTGGGTTGTGTGCATTCTTCTGCCCTCCATACTGTGCCTGGCACTGCACGCACAGAAGCCCCCCGGGGGCTGGTTTTCAGTGGTTCAGGGCTTCTTTCTGCTGCTCCTCATCTTCCCACTCACTCGGCCTCTTCTCATTGCCGGCTCACCCTGCGCCTCCTCCCCAGTTTCACGGTCCAGCCCTGCATGGCACTCTGTCCCCTGTCTGCCGTGGATGGTCCTTGTGCCAAGTCACGAGACACCCGAAAGCCCATCTGATGGCCACTTGTCTCTCTCCACCCTTCTGTGCCGCCAGCTGTCTGTTTTGGTGTCATAGGCAGGTTATCTGTATATAACGCACACACTCCGCAAACCCCCTGCCTCACAGCTGGAACCCTAACCCTTTCTATTTTTTGAGATGCTCTCACTGTATTACGCAGGCTGGTCTTGAACTTGTGGCCTTCCTGCCTCAGCCTTCCGAGTAGCAGGGATTACATTTGTACGTGACCACCCTGGCTGCTTTCCTTGATTTCTAGTAATGTTTTCTTCTGGGTGCTGGGACTTCTTCCTTCCTGCTCTCCCGCCTGGGATGTTACCCACACTCTTGGCTTTCACTCCTGCCTAATCCTGCCCCAGCCCCTGTTGCCTGTTTCCAGCCACAACTCAGACCTCTCCCAAGGATGCTCCAGCAGGACCGGATGTGCCCCTTCACACCCTCCCGTCCTCTGAGACCCCAGGCTCTTCCCTCTGTACTTTTACCCCTGGCTTCCTCGGGGGCCCAACTCTCCAGTTTTCCTGCCACCTCCTTGATTTAGGTTTTCATTTCCTCTTTTCCAACCCAGTTTCCTCACAGTGCCCTGAGTGGTCCAGGCCGGCCCGACTTGCTGGGGTGGAGCTCAAGGGTCCCGCAGGCCTAAGGCTGTGTGGCCCCCACAGAGACAGTGGCAGAGCTCGTGGCTGGTGAAACCTGTCACCGAGTTGGGGCAGTGGGTGACAGAACATGAAGCCATACACAGAAGGAAGCAGAGATGGGAAACCAGGCGCCTGGGAGTGATAGGCTCACGCTGGAAGGCAGTCCAGGACCCATGTTGTGGTTGCATCTGCATGTCCTCCAAAGCCTCATGCACTCATAGGGGGCTTCTCAGAGCTGGCTGGACCCAGGGCTCGTGGTCCTGGGGTGAAAGGTGTGTGGTACTGAAGGAGCTGAGAACTGGAATGCACGTGGTTCCAGGTGTGGCTATGTGGCCAGAGCCCCACCCTGCATGTATGTGGCTCCACCAAAAGATCCGGAGCCTGTTTGGGATTCCAGGGAAAGGCAGGTTCGCTGCGCAGCTGCTGGTTGCTGCTTCCTGCTTCCCTTGCCCTGGGCGGTACTTCCCCTGTGATGCTGCCCTTCCTTGGAACCCACTGAAGGCGTACTGAAACCTCTACTGACTGTGAGTTGAGTGAACCTTTCTTTTTTTTTTTTGGGGGGGGGCAGTACTGGGGGTCAAACTCAGAACCTTGTGCTTGCCAGGCAGGCGCTTATTCCACTGAGCTGTATCCCCAGCCCCGCTGTTCCTTCTCTAACTTACAGGTTTTTGGTATTTTGTCCCAGCAATGAGAAAAGTAAGTAAGACAATCAGTGTTGGGATATTTTTTTCTTCAGCGCTGAAGTGCCATCCCAGAGGCTTTATCTCCAGCCTTTTTTGTTTATTTGTTTTGTTTTTGTGGGTCTCACTATGTAAACCAGGCTGGGCTTGAATTTGTGGCAATCCTCCTGCCTCAGCTTCCCTAGTGCTGGGATTCCAGGTGTACACCACCATGCCTGGCTTCCAGTCTTTTTAAATTAAATTAAATTTTATTTTGAGATAGACTTTTGCTAAGTTGCTATATTGCCCAGGCTGGGTTTAAACTTGAAACCCTCCTGCTGCAGCCTTCCAGAGTGCTGGGATTACAGACATGTGCCACTACACCCAGCCAGTGTTTGGATTAAGGCTAGGAGAAGGTCTGAAGTGTTGGTGGTTGCTCATACGTGATGCCATGCTGCATCGAGGGCTGGCAAGACCATACCCAGCTGACTGCCACTCAGCCCATTCGGGTTCCCAAGTCTGGGCTCCTCTGTGGCCTGTTCATGATAGTCCGTTTGAGCTCTGCAAGCTTCCACCATGGACACCCATTCCTCAAGAACACAGGGGCCGAGTCCGTTCCTGCAACTCAAAGACCCCACATAGCTCCCGAATCTTCCCTTGCTGGCTGTGGACCAGAGCCGAGCCCTGAGACAGCCCCACCCACAGGACTTGCTGCCTCTTCCAGAAAATCCTCACACAGGAAGCTAAGACAGTAATCCAAGAAAATCTCCACTGTTTGCTCTAGAACATTAAAGCAAACTAATTTATCTGGGAAAACAGCTCTCTTACCAGGACAGCAGCTGGCTCTCCTGAAGCGAGACAGAGTCCAACCATCCTGACCACCACTGGGACTCTGATTTTCCTGTTTCCACCAATCCCTGACCTGGTGTGGCGAGACTCCCCCTCTGCCCTCAGCTCCCCCGGGGCTCTGGGGACTGAACCCATAGCAACAGTGTCCTTGCCTGACCCTCTTTCTGAGTTGCCTTTCCATCCGCTGTCTCCCTTCAGACCTGGAGGCAACCTTCTAGAAACAACACGCAGCCTCTGTTTGGGAGACAAAGGGAGAGGCTTTGGATCTTTGATGCTGAGCACAGGATTCTGAGGCTTCTGGTCACAGTCTGTTGGGAATATTAAGGTTGAGGTGAAGCCTGCTGGGGTAAGGGCCGGGGAACAGCCCCAGCCTCTGTGTGTCCCAGGCCCTTCACCATTCGCCCCTGCCACCCCTTCAGGACATTGTGTTCCAGGGCTCCTTTCCCAAGCACACACCCACAGCCTTGGCAGGCCCAGCCCATGGCGAGCAAACAGGCTCACCTCACCCGCTCACCTCAGGAAATACTTCTTTTTGGGGGGCTGGGAATTGAACCCAGAGTTTTCACACTAAGCTACTACAGCTTTTTACATTTTGATACAGGATCTCGCTAAGTCACTAAATCACCCAGGCTGGGCTTTAATTTATGCTCCTGTGCAGCCTCCCAGAGTGCTGGGGTTACAGGCATTGTTACTGTGCCTGGCTTGTTTTATTTCTAAAAAGTAGCCTATACAGGTTCGCACATGAACATAACACGTCTAGAAATACTTAAACTTCTATCATCTCCTTTAGGCTGTGGGACTGAGGCAGGGGGCCGGGGAGGCCTTTTCATTTGGCTCCTTGCGTAGTGTTTAGGGTTTGTTTCAGTCTTTTTAAATATTGATGTTTCGTTTTAGCAATATAAGTAATTACTATAAAGTTAAAAGTAATTTTGTCTTGGCTTTTAAATTATAGGATTAAACTTCCCTAACAATCTTATAGGAAACACAATTATTTCACTGACAGTGACATCCCATTCCTGCTCAGGAGAGAGAGTGGGCCCCTTGGGCCCCGTTTAGTCTCCTCTGCTTAGCCTCCCTGCAGTGGGCAGGAGCCACTGGAGGCCAGGCTGGGTCCCCACTCGGATCTGGCTGCAAATAGCAGCTAAACCCGCAGGGCTCGGGGTGGGGAGTCTGGGTGGGCACCCTGCCTGCTCATCTCACTGGGATTAGCATGGACTGCATCAGGGCCCTGCAGCTGGAGAGCAGGCCCTGTCCGTCCCCACAGCAGGCCTCCTGTAGGCTGGACTGCTTCCTGAGCCAGTCCTTTGGGACACTTTAGTTGGTGAAGCAAGGTGTGTCAGTGCTTGGGGTTGGGGTAGCAGGCTTTCCTGAGAGGAGAGAAAGAAAAGGGAGAGAGGAAGAGAGAGAGGAAAGAAAAAGGAAAGAAAGGAGAGAAGAAGGAAGGAAGGAAGGAAGGGAGGGAGGGAAGGAAGGACGGAAAAGACAGATGGACGACTCACTCTCCGTGTTAATCCCCAGGCCTGGCACATTTGTGACCTAGCTCCTGTCCCTTCTGCAGCCTGGTGAGAGAAGTCACAGGCTGATATAACAAAAAATGCCCAGAACCCGCAGTGCCCACCACCTCACCACCAAGCTGGGCTTGGCCTTGGCTGTGAAGCTGGGCACCTCCTACTCCTGGCTCAAAGCCCAGTGGCAGCTGTGCCGAGGGTGGTACATCCACCCCCACTGGCCTGCGTCTGCCAATGGCCCCAGCGTCCCGGCATCCCCTGCAGGCTCAGCAGGGCAGGGGTCCCACTCAGGCTTACCCAAGGCCACACTCAGGCCAGGGGCAGGGCCCACACTGCCTTGGCGGCTCCCTCTGGGCTCTCCCAGATCTGTAGGGAGCCCGGCCCTGTGAGTGACCTTGGGAAGGAAGCTGAATGCGTCTATCCTGACGCTCCAGCTGCTGCTCTGTCCCCAAGTGAGACCAAGGACATCCTGGTCCCCACACAAAATACCTTCACCTCAGCCATTGACAAATGGTCCCTGGGAGGAAAACTGGCCGCAGCGTGTGCTTTGAAGCGCCTGTCCACATTGGTTTTATTTGTACCTCGACGTGTCTCCTACTGAGGGTTCATGGATGAGTTCTTTTTCTTCACTACAGGGGATTGAAGCCAGGGCCTCACACAAGCTAAGCTCTTGCTCTACCGAAGAGCAACAAACAACCCCAACCTTTTCATTTTTAATTTTGAGACAGGGCCTAAGTGGCCCAGGCTGAGCTCTAACTTGTGATCCTCCTGCCTCAGCCTCCCGAGCAGCTGGGAATACAAGCGTGTGCCACCACGTCCAGCTCGTGGGATGAATACATGACTGAGTTGAGGTCCAGGAAGTCCTGTGTCCTTAGGCTGGTTTTATATATTTTCCTTCTGCTGGAGAACGATGGTTCAGCATAGCCCTCTTTGGCAGGCACTGAGCGGCCACACGGATGCTGTCAGCCTTCTTGGACCCAGGAAGGGATTCTCGGCTTTCCGCAGCCTTGCGGATGTTTAGCTCAGAATTTCATTCTAACATGCACACCAATTGCTCACAGTCCCCTTTGGATGTAAGTCATAAAAAAGGAGAGGAAAGGATTTGATGATGGGTTGCTCGAAGTCCCCAGGAATCAGGTCTTCCTGCTGGCATCAGGACCACGATGCGGAGAGAGACCCCTGAGTTCCCAACCTGCTATGTGCACCCACGGGGGTTTCTGTGTTTGCTTCTGGTCCAGAACGTCCTGGATAGTATCTGAAGTCACATTCTTTGTAAGGCTTTTGATTTGAAAGAGCATTCTGAGACCTTCCCCCATCACCCACATTTTTCCCTTTAAAAAATGGCACAAGGATGAAGCCGTGTGTGGTGGTGTATGCCTGTAATCTCAGCAGTTGGGAGGCTGAGGCAGGAGGATTGCTATGAGTTTGAGGGCAGCCTGGGCTACAGAGCAAGACTCTGTCTCAAAAAACCCCACAAGACACAACAACAACAAAAGAGGCGAAAGTATCTGCACCTGGTCTCTGTAGGGTGTTAAGCCACAGGAGTGCTGAGCGGAATTTATGAGATGCTGCTAACGGCTTTGCACTGCTCCTGTCTCTAGATCCTGAAATCTGGCCACTGTTTTGCTGTCTGAGAGCCAGGCATGTGGGCCAAGCTGTCCTCTCCGGGGTGGGGGGGCTTGTTTAGGGGAATTTGAGAGAAGCAGACTTGATCCCTGCCCTTGGGGGACTTGCAGGTTGCTGTGACTGGCTGTACATTAGCGAAATGTGGGCTGAAGAGGTGTGTCTGGGCTATGATATGGAGCAGTTCCGGGAAGGAGACAGGTGCCGTGCGGTGGCATCAAAGGTCCTTGGCTGAGTGGGGCGTGTTAGACACGAGGGAGGCACGCCCCCAGCCCACCACCGCCCCTGGGATGTTGGCCCAAGAGCAGGGCCTTGGTGTGTTTTGTATAGAGGATCAGCACAGAGTAGATGCACTGAATGAATGAATGAATGAATGAGGCAGGGGCAGCAGTAGCCCTCAAAGGCACAGCGCTGGCTGAGGCTGGTGGTGGTGGGGGTATGCTAAGGAAAGGCTGGTAATGCTTTGAGACTGCAGGAATGAGGGCTGGAGCCCCAGGGGTGCAAAGGCGGGCTCAGACCCGCCCTCCAGGACCATGTGGGTAATGCAGGTGGCCTCAGACTGGGGACCAGAGGGATGCGGGCGGGGCAGGTGGGAGGAGTACCTGAAGGCCGGCGGGTACATCCGCAGTGTTTCCGCAATCACCATGTCCAGGTAGGGCAGGCCTTCCTGGAGGCTGAGGTAGTCAGGGGCCACCTAGTGCAGAGTTGGGACAGAGGACAGAGGAGGTGTTAGCCGAGTCTCACAGCACTGCTTCAGGTCGGGATTGGTGGGAACAAGAAGACCACAGCGGTGGCCGCGTTGGTGAGGGCTGAGGATGGGGCTGGTACTGCGCATCCAGAATCTTGCTTAGGCCTCTCACGGCTCACATGAAGAAACAGGCTCAGCCAGGCTGCCGCACAGGTCGCGCTCAGTACCTCATAAAGATAAAGGATAAGCAGTGAAACAGCAAAACAAGAGAGCCTGCAACACCAAAAAAAAACGAGTGGAAAAACCCAAAGAGCAGGGGCTGGGGAGATAGCTGAGTGGCACAAGCGCCTGCCTGGCAAGCACAAGGTCCTGAGTTCGATTTCCAGTACCCCCCGCCCCCCCGCAAAAAAGGTAGTGCATGCCGGTAATCCCAGCACTTGGGAGGCTGAGGCAGGAGATTCACTGAAAGTGTGAGACCAGCCTGGGTTACAAAGTGAGCTCCAAGCCAGCCTGAACTGCATAGTGAGGCCCTGTCTCAAAAACACAAAAACCAAACCAAACCTAAAAGCAAAACAAACAAAACAACCCTGAAGAGCTCTTTTAAATCAGTAAGGAATTCAGGTGTGGGAGCCCATGCCTATAATCCTAGGCCTTTGGGAGGCTGAGGCAGGAGGATCACTGGGTGTTCAAGGCCAGCCTGGGGTACAAAGAGAACTCATTAGAGAAGCTGACAAAGGGTAGGAACAGGCAAAACACAGGAGAAGTACAAGTTGTCGTGGTCAAACATGCAAAGCAAAAGGAGATTTCTTTCTTCACACAGATTGGGGAAGTTTGGCAGACAATGGTTACGTTGTAAGAGTGCAGATGTTGTGGGTCCCAGACTTGAGGTGAGTTGTAGGCAGGATGTGGGTGCCGCGTGTCGGGTTCCAGGAAGCTGACTTGTGTCCTGCCCCTCCCCCGCTGCTTCTGAGGGGAGGTATGAGTGTCTGCCCAGCAGGTGACAGCCACACTTTTTTCAAATAAGCAACACTAATAGAGGACAAATCCTGTTTGGGGTATGGCATTCTTCTGTCCCCGGTGCTCCCCAGGGCACCCCCTCCGTCTGAGGGGGTCACTGTTAACCTCAGAGTCACCACATGGTCATTGGGTTGGGGATCTAAGACAGTGTTCTCCAAGTGAGCTCCCTGTGGTGGTGGCAATACTGTCAGCTTGGAGGCTGAGGCAGGAGGATGCAAGTTTGAGCCCAACCTGGACAACTTAGCAAGTTAGTGAGACCCTCTTTCAAAATAAAAAAGAAAACGGGATGGGGATATAGCTCAGTGTGAAGGCCCTAGGTCTAAAGGAGGGTCAGAAGGGGGTGGAAAGGACAGTGACAGTGGAAGGGACAGTGGCGGGAGATAGGCAGGACCAGCATGTGTGGAGTCCTCTGTTTTTGGTACTGGGGATTGGATCTAGGACTTTCACACTGAGCTCCGTCCTCAGACATTTATTTATTGACTTGTACTGTGAGACCAGGTGTTGATAAGATGTTAAGTTGCCCCGGCTGGGCTGGAATGTGCAGTCCTCCTGCCTCAGCCTTCTACAGTGCTGTGGTTACTGATGTTTGTTACCATGCCCAACACATGGTCCTGATGTCCAAGGTGAGCGTTTTCCTAACCCATAGTAGCACAGCCATTCAGTAGGACGCAGCCGTTAATGGTTCTGAGTGAAGCTGCCTAGATGTGTGCAGTCTAACCTGCGGTCTGCTCATGTTCATGCATTTAGAAGGCAAAGGAGGTATTTGCACTTTGCAGTAAAAGTAACAGTGACTGCTTGGTTTTCCCTGAGTTCCCATCTCCATTCTGGAACCGTTTCTTCCTAAAGTTCTCAGCTTGTGCCACACTTCCACCTCCATCCCAGGCCACCAAGGCAGCAAGGACAGGGGCCCTGTGCTTGGCCGGTGGCCAGCCTGAGTCCTCATCCCGTCATCTCTGTGTCTCCGAGGACCGCAGAGGAGGATGCTGGGCTTGGGCGGCCCCTCCTCTGGTCACCTCCCCTCCCTGTCCTGCCCTAGGACTGTCATGCCCTCTGTCCCCAGCAGGGGCCTGGACACAGGCTCAGAGGCCCAGTGGGGGTGACACTCCACAGCCTCTCAGGGTGGGCACGGTGGTGCCGTCCCGGCCCCAGGCTGGCAGAGCACAGTGTATGTGGCTGCGTACACCCATGTGAGTGTCCCAACAGAGAGGCCAAGGTTCCCGGAGGTTGCATCTGCTGGGGGTGAGGCTGGCTCCTGGGTGAACCTTTCTGAATAAAGATCCCCCATCTGCTCTCGCCCTGGCCTCACAAGCGGCACCATCAGCCCTGTGCACGTGGTCGGGAGGCCAAGGGGATGGGTGCAGGGATTCGGACTGGGAAAAAGAAAAAGGAACTTTTCTCCTTCAGGGGAGGGTGGACATGTGACCACCTTCTGTCTCGTGATGTAACGAGCAGCAAACACTGGTTAGCTCAAGAAAGGCAACGTATGAGACCGGGGGAAAAAGAGATGAGATCGAGGCTGAGAGGCTTGCAGTGCCCTGCAGCTTCTCCTTCCAGCGAGCTCTCACTTGGGACCAACGTTAGTGATATTCAGAATTTTTTAAAGTCTTAATAATGCAAGAAAGTGAAAATGTGAACCTAGCTGCAAAGTAGTTGGGGTTTGTGATCCCCGCACACTGGGAGGCTGAGGCAGGATGATCACACATTCAACCCCAGACTAGGCAATTTAGCAATTTAGTGAAACCCTGTCTTGGAAATAAAAAAGGGCCCAGCCCCTAAAAAAGAGAATATGTGAGAAAAGAACAGACAGAAAGAAGGACAGACGATGGCGAGAGGAGGAAACTACAGAACACAACAGAGAACGCAGACCTGCGATCTGCGTCCCAGAGAGCAAAAGAAGTCGCATTGGGAGCCGCGTCCCTGATGGGAAAATGATGTCAGTTTCCAGCTCGGTGTGGTTGGCTGTCAGCTGCTAGGATTTGCCAAAGAAAGAAAACTAGCTAAGGGGGGCTCAGGCAGTTCTGTTACAGAATCACTCTTCCCCTGTTCCTGCCGTGGCCGGGCTTTTGCTGCGCAACTCAGCCTTTCTGGCTTCAGGGTGTGAAGTCGCTTTCGGTCCCGCGCCCCGGGGAAGGCTGCTTCTGTCCCCACGGGCGCCTGGCTGGCCTGACGGACACGGGGCCTGGGCCTCTTCTGAAGCCTGGCTCCCCCAAGTGCCATCTCACACGGCTGGGGCGCAGGGGTCAAGCCCTATCCTCCGAGGCTCGCTGCGGACTCCGCGGGGCTCCGGAGCGCGGCTGCCAGCAGGGGGCAGCAAGCGCACGGCAAATGCGGGCTCCCCAGCCCGGGCGCGGAGCCCTGCGGTCGGTGTCCTTCGTGCTGAAGGCCGGAAGACTCGAGACAGGAGACAGGAGACGGGACCTTCGGGCCCAGGGTCCCCACAGACAGCGTCGACTGAGTCGTCTGAGTCCTTTCTCACCAGGGAGCCCAACACCACAGTCGCTGCCCTGGGGCGTGGGCGGCGCCTTTCCGGCCCTGTGGGGGCTCTGGGTCCTGCATACCGCTGGCCCCGGGCGCCGCGCTAGGACGGGACAGGACGTGAGGTCGCACACTGGGGCTCCCGGGCCTGGAGCCCCCGCCTCGCAGGAGGAGAAAGCGTAGATGTGGGCGAGAAGGGAGGACAGAGAAGGACACGCACCCCAGACACTGGGGACCTGCAAGCAGCCGGAGGGTCCCCTGTCTGCCCTGGGAACCCGGCGGTGAAAAGCGGCGGATGCCGCTTCAAACCCACCGTCAAGTTCCCCTCAACCAGGGAATGTTGGCTCCTACCGCAGAACTGCTACTTTTTATGGAATTAGGGCTCCTTTCGGTTTTAGTGGGATGGTAGCATTGTGGTCATGTTGTAGAGGAGTTCCCATTTTAATTTTATTTATTTACTTTTTTTTTTTTTTTTTTTTTTTTTTTTTTTTTTTTGGTCTTTTTGAGACAGGGGTCTCCCTGTGCAGTTCAGGCTGGCCTTGAGCTCACTTAGTAGCCCAGGCTGCTCTCGAACTTGTAATGATCCTCCTGCCTCAGCCTCCCCACTGCTGGGATCACAAGCGTGCGCCACCAAGCCCGGCTCCAAACTCCCATTTTTAAGGGCAATATACTGAAATATTTACAGATGACATACGATGCCTGGGATTAAAAAGAAAGGAAACAAGGAAGGGGGGGGGAAGGACGCGTGCGCGGTGAAGCTGACGGGCTGTGTTGGTTCCTGTTGAAATGGCTGATGCCCAAAGGACTCAGCATTCACTGCAATATCCTCGTCCGCGTCCCTTCGCATTTCTCATGATAAAATAAAAAACACTAAATAAAAATTGAAGTAACAACAGTGAACAGACTAGCTTAGGGAACTCGGAGGTGTGTGGAATTAAAAATGGCTCTGTCAGGATGGCCCAGGGAGACCAGTGACACCCTGACCTGAATCCCCTGTTGGCCAGACCCAGGGGACAGGAAGGCGTCCTTTCCCGGCAGCACCTCGGCCTGCTGTTTGAGACACGGTGTGGCCATGGGTCAGCAAGAACTGAAACTGATAGGGTAGCCAGTGTGCTACATGGGTTTTTTTGGCATCTAGAAACCTAGCAAAAATTGAGGGATGGGCGGATATTATTTTGAATGAATAGGGCAGAGGAAGGGGAGCTTAGTGATGAACATGCCTGTTCTCACAGGCCATGGTGGTGCATACTTTAATCCTAGTACTGTGAGGGAGGCTGAGGCAGGAGGGTCCCAAGTTCTAGCTCAGCTTGGCAATTTAGAACCCGTCTCAAAAAAAAAAAAAAAAAGCAAATAAATAAAAAGCGGGGGATATAGTTCAGTGCACCCTGACTGCAATCCCCAGCACTAGAGAAAGAAAAAAGGGCGGGAAAGAGGGAGGGGGAAGAACCGGGAGGG
>PVLD010004190.1:95157-129503 GCA_004027595.1 Dinomys branickii | reverse complement strand
CAGGCAGGCCTCAAACTCAGGGTGATCCTCCTGCCTCAGCCTCCCAAGTGCTGCGATTACAGTCAAGCACTATCATGCCCAGCGTGACCCATAAATTAATCAGACACCTCCCTTTCACCACAGAAGAGCCACAGCTCCTAGGCCCACCATGTAACCTGTCCCAGGTTTCTCGGAGTGCTCTGCTGCAGGCCGTTTGTAAACCTTTGCTGTTCTGAGGAGCACTGCTCAGCCTGTGGGAACACATCCGCAGGACACGTTATTAGGAGGACATGGCTGTGTTAAAGAAACGTGAACTTTAAACCTGTTTCCTTGCCCCTTTCCAACATTATCAACTTTTTAGGGGGAGGTGCTAGGGACGGAACTGAGGGCCTTGTACATCCTATGCACATACTCTGCCTTTGAGCTACATATTATTTCTTTTTGAGATAGGGTCATGCTATGTATTTTACACTAGCCTTGAACTCACTGTGTAGTTCAGGCTGGTCTTGAATTTGCGGCCATCCTCTTGCCTCAGCCTCCCGAGTGCTGGCATTACAGTCATGCATCACTAGGAGCTTTTTTTTCTAACTGGTATGGAGGATTGCAGCCAAGGCCTTGTGCATGCCAAGCAAATGCTGTATCACTGAGATGCATCCCCAACCACTTTTTAAAAATTTTTAGCCAAGAGTGTATAGGTCTGTATTCCCAGTACTCTGGGAGGCTGAGGCAGGAGGACTGCAAGTTCAAGCCCAGCCTGAGAATTTTATTTTTTTATTTTTTGTCTTTTTGAGACAGAGTCTCACTGTGCAGTTGAGGCTGGCCTTGAGCTCACTTTGTAGCCCAGGCTGGTCTCGAACTCACATAGATCCTCCTGCATCAGCCTCCTGAGTCCTGGGATTATAGGCGTGCACCACCACACCGAGGCCAGCCTAAGCAATTTAGCAAGACACTGTTTCAAAATAAAAAGAAGGGGGTTGGAGACATGGCCCAGTGCAAAGACCTTGGGTTTAATCTAGTACGAAAAAAAATTTGAGACGGTCTAATTTGCTTTTGCCTGTGCAGGCCTCAATTTTTAATCCTCCTGCCAGGTGTGGTGGCACACACCTATAACCCCAACACTCAGGAGACTGAGGCAGGAGAATCACTGTAGTTCTGTTATAGGCAGCTGAGTTAGATAAAAATATTATAGGCAGTCAGACAGGGCTGCGCCCTGGAAGGAGCCAACATGAAAGATAAGACACCTGTGGGCCAGACCTCAAGATAAAGGGGGCTAAACAGGTACAGCCACATCAGTTCAGTTCGAGGTCAGCCTGGGCTACATAGTGAGTTCAAGTCCAGTCTGAACTGCGTATCGAGACCCTGTCTCTATTTTTTTTTTTTTTTTTTTTTTGTGGTACTGGGGATCGAACTCAGGACCTTGCGCTTGCTAGGCAAGCGCTTATTCCACTGAGCTATATCCCCAGCCCAAGAGACCCTGTCTCTAAAAAAACCCAAAAAACAGAACAGAACGAGCTTTGGGTCCTCCTGAGGAGTTGACATTACTACAGACATGTGCTGTAGATACAGGAAAATAAAGACGAGTTCGTGTTCTCTAAAACCGAACAATGAATTTTAGGAACAATGGAGGTTAAGAGCAGAATATATTTATTGAGAGAAAGAAAGCTTCTATCCAAGAGGGGGACAGAAGGGGGGCCCGAGTGAGTTACCCCCGACTCTGACTCTGTCTTTTCCAGGGACTTTTATAGGGGAAAACTATGAGGTGAGGCGGGTCCAAGGTAGGGGAGATGGACAAAACTATGGTCCGCCCATAAGATTACAGGTATAATTGTCCAGGTAAGACTGAGTGGACTGAGATCAAATGGGGAGGCGAGTCACGTAGCAAGCGGGCATGAATGCAGAGCTGGGCTTTTTCTGTGGGAGGTCAGGCCAGTGACTTCCTGGCTCTTTGAAGGTGGTTGTTACTTATTTATCAATTTTTGACATTTACATCTAGGGGGTATATGGCTGTACCTGTTTAGCCCCCCTTGTCTTGAGGTCTGGCCCACAGGTGTCTCATCTTTCGTGTTGGCTCCTTCCAGGGCACAGCCCCATCGACGGCCTATAATATTTTTATCTAAGTCAGCAGCCTATAACAATAGGTTCACCACCACTGTGGTAGGGGCTGAACTTATCTTTTGTTGCTTGAGAGCGTGGGTCTCACTGTGTAGCTCAGGCTGGATTTGTACTCACTATGTATTACTGACTGGCCTTGAATTTGAGGAAATCCTCCTGCCTCAGCCTCTCAAGTGCTGGGATTACATATGTGTGCCATCACACTCGGCTATTTGAGCTTATCTTTTCATGAGGAGCCCACTCCTATAATAATGGGTGTCATTCACTCCGAGGGTTCTGCCTCTTAAAAAATCCCACCTCTTGGGCTGGGGATGTAGCTCAGTGGCGTAAGCGCATTCCTGGCAATCGCAAGGTCCTGATTTGATCCCCAGTACCGGAAGAAAAAAAATCCTACCTCTTAATTCTGTTTATTAATTTTTTGTTATTTATTTATTTTGTTTTTTTGAGACATGGTCTCATTATATAGCTCAAGCTGGCCTCCAATTTGTGGCAATCCTCCTGCCTCAGCCTTCTTAGTAGCTGGAGTTATGGGTGAGCACTAGCACACCTAGCAAATCTGGCTATTTTTTTTTGATACAGAGTCTCCAGATGTCATTCCTGAACTCACAGCAATCCTTCTGCCTCAGCCTCTCGAGTGCTAGGATTACAGGCAAGGGCCACCTCACCTGGCTCTAATCTGATTTGCCTACTGTCAGTTTAGTTCAACACATTTGAGTTACTGACTCTTCAGAGGGCAGAGGGGTACTTCTGTTTGCCTTCTACACAAGTGGTGACCAGCAGGTGGTGTGGCCATGGATTCTCCTCAACTGTTGCGCTCTTGCTGATGGCCAAGCCCAGGGGCCGCATCACAGCTGCACAAGCCAGTTTCTTTGGTTTCCACTAGGAAAAACCTGCCAAGTTACAGGGCATATGGTATAGGATGATGTAGAACCTCTAACCAACATAGAGGAAATAGAACTCTCAGCCTGCTAGATGTCTCATGGGCTGAGTTCCTGTTCTCAAAAATTGAAGAATGGATTGCAGGAACAATGGAGGTTATGAATAGGAAGTATTTATTGAGGAAAAAAAAAAGCCCCTAAGAGGGACAGAAGAGGGTCCTGAGTGAGTTGGTGGCCCCTTCTCAAGGCAGTTTATATTATACAGTGAAAGCACAACGTGAGGGAGTATAAGGTGGGACAAAACTATAGTCAACTAAAGCTGGGCACGGTGGCGCACACCTGTAATCCCACCACTCGGGAGGCTGAGGCAGGAAGATCTTGAGAGTTTGAGACCAGCCTGAACTGCACAACGAGACCCCGTCTCAAAAGGACAAAAAACAAAAAACAAAAAACAAAACTATAGTCAACTAATAAGATTATGGCATAGCCAATATGGAATATGGATCCAATGTGAAGTCACAAGGTGGGTGTGAGATGGGACAAAACTATGGTGAACCGGTAAGATTACAAGTACAGTGCCTCAGGTAATGCTGGTTAGATGGGGATCAAATGGGGAAGCAAGGCATAAGGATGGAACAAAGACATCCTGAGAAAGAATGGGATAGAGAAGTTTCAGTCCCCCACCCACCAAAGGAAATTGATGTCTATTAGAATATGAATCACTAAACTGGGTGACAGTATGCCTGTAATCCCCGCACCGGGGAGGCTGAGGCAGGAAGATTGTTGTGAGTTCCAGGCCAGCCTGAGCTAGAAAGTGAGCTCAAGGGCAGCCTGACTTGCATATCAAGACCCTGTGTCCAAAAAAAAAAAAAAAAAAATCCCTCCCCAGGGAAATGTGTGGGCGCAGTTGTTTTTCTTAGTCTTAAGGCCTGATTTTCGCGGAGTACACCTCCAGCCAGTTGTCTTCTGCACTATCTTTTCTCAAGGGCCTGTGGTATTTCTAAATAATTTAACTATCTGCAATAGCTTCACCATTCTCTCAATGATGAGGCCGATGTTTGTACAAAAAAACTGGGCCATTTTTCTGTTGCTGCTTTTTTGGTTAAAAGAGCACGGAGTGAATTTAGAATGGTAGAAAAGCTGGGCGTGGTGGCGCATGCCTATAATCCCAGCACTAGGGAGGCTGAGGCAGGGTTGTTGCAAGTTCAAGACCAGCCTGAGCTACAAAGTGAGCTCAAGGCCAGCCTGAACTACGTAGTGAGACCCTGACTCAAAAAGACAAAATAAAATAGAATGGTAGAAAAAGCCCTAAGGGAATGCGGAAACTGCCCACTGTTTTATCTGGGTAAAACCTCCGGTAATCCCGGAAGCGACTCCCCAGGGATCCAAACGCCCTCCCAGCAGCCTTGATAGGGCAGAGTCAGGTCTCTGATTCGAAGCACAGCTTTCCTCCGTAAGCAGATAAGGGGAATCCCCTGCGGCAGAGTGATCTCACCTCTTCCCCTTTCCCACAGAAACTGCAGCGTCGGTCCGGCAGCTCCTGGGCTGAAACTGCAACCCAGATAGGGCATCTCCCTCTCGCTTTCTGAGGCTGGGGACTTTGGGGTAGGTTAGTGAAGATGCTCAGGCTGGGGTCGAGCCATTAGGTGCTCGCGGGCCTGCAGCAGCGAGACCAGCATCTCTTTTTTTTTTTTTTTTTGCGGTACTAGGGATCGAACTCAGGACCTTGTGCTTGCCAGGTAAGCACTTATTCCACTGAGCTATATCCCCAGCCCGAGACCAGCATCTCAATGCAGAAGGTTGTGTTGAAAATGCTTTTGACAGACAGTTTGGATTGAAATTATTCGGTATTTATCCCGAATTAGGGGCGTTCTTCAGCCTGGCTTTTTTTCTTCCAGGCTGGTCTTGAGCTCACTTTGTAGCCCAGGCTGGTCTCAAACTCGCAATAATCTTCCTGCTTCAGCCTCCCCGGTGCGGGGATTACAGGCGTGCGTCACCACGCCAGGCGCCAGCATGACTTTCTGTACTTCGGGACGTCTCAAACCAGGTGAAATTACAGCAGAGCGAGCAGCTAGGGGCGACTCGCCGCGCTCCAAGGCCCCCAGGAGTGACACGCAAGTTTGGAGTCCCGGCGGTCTGGAGGGAGTCCGCACTCCGAAGGGGAGAGAGTGCATATGCCCAAATAGGGAATACGCAAGGAGAACAAGTTACCCAGCCACAGCAAGAACAGAAGGGTTACCGCAAGCACGTTGCTTAGCAGGACAGGGAACATAATTCGTCGGGCTCAGTAAAATCAAAACCAGAGTCTACCTGAACTGAATGAAACCCTGTCTCAAAAAGAGCAAAAAAAAAAAAAAGCAGTCTGTGATCAAAAACCAGGTGGGGGTGTGGCCACTGATAAACTGATATTAAAGTGCTTACCTAATATGGGCAAGCCCTTGGCTTCAATCCCCAGTACGCCAAACGGAACAACAAAACGCAGGAAAAATGATTATATTTATTTGTTTTTGTCTTTTTGAGACAGGGTCTTGCTATGCAGTTCAGGCTGGCCTTGAATTCACTTTGTAGCCCATGCTGGTCTCAAACTCGCAAAGATCCTCCTGCCTCAGCCTCCTGAGTGCTGAGATTACAGGTGTGTGCCACCATGCCTGACTGGAGTATTCTTTAAAAGGTCCCCACACCTCCAGAAATCTTAGGAAACCCCCCAGTGGAGGAGGTGGAGGCAACCCATCTCCTTGGCAATAGTGTCCCCTTCTCTCCCACCTCCCTGCTCACTGCTGAGCGCACTCTGATCTTCTGTGTCCAGAAAGCCTGGACTATAAATTCCTAGGGCTGATAAATGGAAACCAGTCAACTTCCGCACAGAGTAGCGTTTCCTAGTTGCTCATTTAGGCCAGGGCAGGCAGGAGGAGACCTTGGAAGGTAGATTGGCCGGTGCAGGCTTGGAGATGGGCTTGCCGGGGCGGAGAGGAGATCCTGGGCTTTTCCTCCCAGCTGCTCCCTGTAGAACATGGGACATGGTGGTGGCCTTCTTCTTCTATTTCCTAAATTCTTACAGGGAGCATAGACTGAGCGTGATGTGTATTTTCTTGGTAGAGGCCTCAAGTTGTATCTGGGCTGAGACAGGGTGTTTTTCTTGGACTGAAAGGTTTGTTTTGAACTTTGGATCATATTGAGGAGGATTGTGCTCCAGCTGCTCATGTGAACTCGTGTTGCATGGAGTACCTTTCTGGGAGTATTCAGTGTGGGAGGACCCCGTTCAGCATGCTGTCCTGTGGAGACCCTAGGGAGGCTTCCCAGCAGCACAGCAAATGTGTATTCCCTGGGGGTGGTACAGGATGCCACTTAGCTAGATGGGTGAGGGACAACCCACAATGCCCCCATGCGCTTTCTCTAAGTGCTAGTGGACTTTTTTTTCTTCTTTCTCTTGGTACTAGGGATTGCACTCAGGGTCTCACACATGCTAGGTAGGTGCTCTACTAGTGAACCTTTTTTTTTGGTACTGGGAATCAAACTCAGGACCTTGCGGTTGCCAGGCAGGTGCTGTACCATTGAGCTCTATCCCCAGCCCACTGAACCTTTAAAAGTTTTCTTAGCCTGGTGTGGTGGTGTACACCTGTACTCCCAGCACTTGGGAGGCTGAGGCAGGAAGATTGTCTTGCTGCAAGTTTAAGGCCAGCCTAAAGTGAGACCATGTCTCAAGAAGCAAGAAAAAAACCCAAATTTTTTTCTTGATTTTGAGACAAGGTCTTGCTAAATTGTCCAGGTTGGCCTCAAATTTATGATCCTGTCTCAGTCTCCTGAATACTTGGGATTAAAGGCATGTGCCGTGTTACCTGGCTTTTCCTTTTCCTTTTTTTTTTTTTTTGAGACAGGAACTTCCTATGCAATTCAGGCTGGCCTTGAACTCACTTTGTAGCCTTGGCTGGTCTGGAACTTGCAATGATCCTCCTGCCTCAGCCTTCTGAGTGCTGGGATTATAGGCGTGCACCACCATGCCTGGCCTTCTTTTCTTTTTTTAGCTCAGTGATAACCAGGCTGAAGTCAGCCCTGCGCAACCTGCCTGGGACAGGGCTGGGATGGAATCCCATTAAGACAGATGGAAGGGGCCAGGCCAGGCTAACAGGCTGGGTTTTAGTCCTGGGAAGCCAAGCACAAGAGCCTAGTGGGCCTGTGGAGCTGCTCTGGGTGAGTGGCTGGAACTGGTGGTGGGAAGCTGGAGGGCCACCCTGTGATTTTGCAGATTCTGGTCGATCTCACTTTGTCAGCCCCTTTGACACTCTGTAGGCTCAGCTGCGAGTTCTGGTTTGGTTGAAGATAAGGGCTTGCTGTGTAGCCCAAGTTGCCCTTCAACTCACAGCTCTACCTCAGCCTTCCTCTGTACGTTTCCAGGTCTCTATCAAGAACAAAGACTGGACCTGTGGGTGACTAGGATTTGTTCTAGTGTTATGTATCTGTAAAGGATTTTGAAGGAAAAACAACCAATCCTCTACCCAACTCTGAAGGTTTTTCTTTTTGTGGGGCTGATCATTGAACCCAGGGCTTTGTGCCTGCCCCTAGCAAGCTGTTCTACCACTGAGTTATATCCTCAGATCTGATTTTTTTGAGACAGGGTTTTGCTAAATTACCCAGCTGGCCTTGAACTTGTGATCCTCCTCCTTCAGCCTCCCAAGCAGCTGGGGTTGTAGGCACAGGCCGCTTACACCTGGCAGGGGTTTCTCATTTCACATGACTAGGTCATGACCCTTACAGCAGAAGTTCCAAGCGCCTGATCAAAGATAACATTCACTTTAAATAACACTCACTCCTTTGTACCGTAAAGCTCGAAATAAACAATGGCCACTTTTCAGGGCCCTGGCAAACAAAGCTGGGCGAAGGACAGGACAGGAGGGGCTGCTGCAGGACAACCTTTCACCCCCTCCCTGCCTCCCCGCCCCTTTAACCTTGCTGGCCTCTGTGCTGTCTGACAGAAAATGGTATTCAACTGCTCAGGTTATTACACAAGCAAAACTCGCCAAGGCTCACCTTGCTAATCTCTGCTACAAACTATCACATGGGGCAGTGGTTTAGGAATAGTGAAAAAACAGGGCTTAGCATCAGAAAGCCCGAGTGCGCCAAGCTTCGCCCAGCTTCACAGCCGCAAGGCGTGGCAAGGCAAAGTCTCACTGGACACTCCGTTTTCTTTTTTTTTCAATATTTTTGAGACAGGGTCTTGCTATGCAGTTCAGGCTGGCCTTGAGCTCACTTTATAGCCTGGGCTGGCCTCAAACTTGCAACGATCCTCCTGCCTCAGCCTCCCGAGTGCTGGGATTATAGGCATGTGGCTCCTGGATGCTCGTTTTCTGACGAATAAAGTAGGACCACTTTGCAAGATTGCTGTGGCTACTTAGAAAGCGACAGCAAAGTGCTCATCGTGTCGGTCAAGCACAGTGCGTCCACTGGCCGATGCGCCGTGATCTGTCCTTGCATGCATGGCACCTGGCGCAGGACCCTCCCAGCCTGCACCAATTTAATAAAACAAATATAATGTTTTAAAAGTTCCTGTATTCAAAATTAATAAACTTTAGGGTAAAGAAACTTTAAAACAAACAGTACATAAGCAAAAATAAATAAATTTACACCAAGCCGCTAACCTAATTTTCAGAGGAAAGCCGTTTCCCATTACAGCACTATTATCCCCGGGCACCAACCTGTGGTCAAATTTCAACAGTTCATTATTTTTAAAAAACAGTAATGAAACAAAACAACAAAACAAACCTGAACACTAAGTGAGATCTTTAACAAAACCCTGCATTTAACATTTTAATTTTAAATAACAAAACTTTGTCATTTTATACATAATCCAATGTAATGCTAATAATTAGCATTTCAGCTTGAGAGGCTGGTATGTAACAAGGAAATCATAAACAAATAGTCTTCAAACGATGAGATACAAATAAAAACAGGCAAGTACATAGAACAAAACCTGAAGACACTACTAACAGGGAAATATCAGAAGGCTTTACATCCTCACTGTCCATGATGGCTTTTGGAATTCAGATTGTTTGACATGTAGAACCTTCGACATTTTAGATACAGCCTTTATTTTTTTCACAGTAAGTTAAAAAATCCATCGTAAGAATCTGTAGACTTCACTGGTCTTGCACGTAGTCTCAAGGCGTCTGCAATCTGACTGAAAGGGTAACACGAGCATGTACTGCACCGCCCTCATTTCAAAGTTCCTCGTACACAGTGAATCACTTTGGGAATTTATTCCAAGGGTTAAATACACAAAAGTGTCAAGAGTAAGATGTTCTCCACTCTTGCATAAAAACGTGTACAGTGTGTCAGGAATGGAGAACTTCTGATGTTCCTGGGCCTGGGCGTCAGAGTTCTGCTGCCAGATCAAAGGTTCCTCTGCTTTATTACTTCACTGCTCCGAGGATTAATCATCCAACCCAGGCGTCTCTCCTTGTTGGATCCTAGATGCTATCCTGATGGCTTCTTCCAGAGACGGCTGCTCTCCAAGCTGAAAGAGGAACACACACATCAAACAGAACAATCCAAAAGCCACAGTCAAGATAAACCAAAGAAATGTTATGTGCTAGAAATAAAACTTCTCTCTGGTTAACAAAGGGTGGTTACAAAATACTCCTGCTGACTCAACCAGCAAGAGCATAGAGCCGAACTCTGCAGGGGTTTGATAAATTCTTCCTACATGCAAGGGACAAAGGGTGGTCGCCGAAGCTGGTGGAGATGCAGCGCTTCCAGGACCCTGCCTTAGCTCTCTCCCCATAAAGGAAATGAAACTGACCAAGGGCTGAGATTTCCTGAATGTGTTCTACCTTGCTGTCAGGTACACACACCGAAGGTGAACTATGAACAGAGAGGGTAACTGAATCTGGCATCCAGGATGGTAGATTACCTGCATGGGTTTAGTGCCTGCCCAGGGAATGGGTCGTCCAACATTCCCCACTTAATTAAATTAATTAATTGAGACAACATGGCCTTGAGCTCACTTTGTAGCCCAGGCTGGTCTCGAACTCACAACGATCCTCCTGCCTCAGCCTCCCAAGTGCTGGGATTACAGGCATGTGCCACCACGCCTGGCCAGTCTGGCTAGCTTTGAATTTAGTAGGTAGCCCAATCTGGCCTTGAACTCCTAGCAATCCTGCCTCAGCCTCCTGAGAGTGTGCGCACTAGGCCCAGGTTCCACACTTGAAAAGAGGGCTATGCAGGGATTCTCAGGGGACTAATACATGCTCTGTACTTATACAGTTTATGTAGCTGTAGAGAACACTCCAAGGAGTGCCTCCTTAAGTGCTTTACAGAATACAGCCTGTTGAGAGTAAAGCCCACCATGTGGGTGGACACTGGACACACGCCTGAAGACTCTGTCTTGCAGCAAAGTCTCCCAAGAACACGCAGAAGTAGTGAACAAGTGTAGATCTCCTTGGGATCATCGCAGTGGTAGAGATTTCTGTGAAGCCTGCTAGGTGCCCAGATTATTCAGTGCCCTGCATCCTGCAGAAGACACATATGAAGTCCAGCACGCCAGGCTGAGAGCTACACCGCACCCCCACCCACTGAGGATCACTTCCCCTCATCCTCACCTGCACTGCAATCTGGGTGCCGTTCGAGGTGGCCACTAGGGTCAGAGGCCTGGTTTCCGTGGTGACTAAGTGGTGGCTGTGCTGCTGCTGATGCCCCATCTCCGAGGAGGATGTATGGAATGCTGCCAGGTCCTGAGCCACAATCGCAACCTTAAGCACAAACAACACACACGTGAGGAACTAATTAATCAAACAGGTTCAAGCACACTTCCTGCTGGGGTCGCCTTCAGATCCGAAGGGACGGCTTCCTCCTGCCACAGGGCTGTGCTCCCCACCAGGCTGTCCCTGCGCAGGCTGCTTGGGGAGTCACGCCTGGGGGCAACACATAGGAGATGAGTATTTCCTCCCGTGTGTGGGTCAGTGGTTAAAAAAAAGACTATTTTCTCCTGTTAACCTGTTGTATTTAAAATTGGGCCTCTCGTTAAATAAACAAGAAAAACTAGAAGGACCAGTGGCATTACTGACAAACCTCTTCCTATTTTCCACTTTATTTTATTTTATACACTTTTTAGTTCCTGGAATCGAACTCAGGACCTTGCGCTTGCCAGGCAGGCGCTTATGCTGCTGAGTTATATCCCCGGTCCCTACTTTCCACCTTAGACTCAAGGCAGCCTTTCCATATTTGTCTGTGGTGCATGGAGCCAGATGGTGTAACAGTGTTTCTGTGACTCTTACTCCACAAATGTAGAGAACACAGCAAAAGATAACCACTACTTCTGCCATATGATACTCTGACATTTCTGAGCCAGGGTGAGCTTAGTGATAGTGTGCTTGCTTAGTATAGCCAGTGGTTTGATCTCCAGCCTTGCAAAATAAATGAAACTTGCTTCAAGGCTGGGTGTGGTAGTGCACTCATCTAATCCAGCACACGGGGAGGCTGGGTCAGGAGGACTGCTGAGAGTTTGAGGCCAGCCTGGGCTACAAAGTGACTTCAATGCCAGTCCCAACTGTATTGAAAAATCCTACCTCAAGAAGACCAAAAACGAAAAAAACCCTACAAAAAACAAAAAACAACTTGCTTCAGCTAAATGTAAAAGAAGAATAAAAACTTAAATTGCTGTTTCATTTGGAAAAATAATCTATTAAAATTATTTTTGTTGTTGTTGTCTTTTTGAGACAGTGTCTTGATATGCAGTTCAGGCTAGCCTTGAGCTCATTTTGTAGCCCAGGCTGGTCTCCAACTTGCAATGATCCTCCTGCCTCACCTTCGACAGTGCTGGGATTATAGGCGTGCACCACCACAAAATATTAGATTTTTAAGCTAATGGGCATTTGGTTTGGATCAATCCCAGTAATGTTCCATAATCTAGCAAGAAAAACAGACTTTAATCCAGCAATAGCAAAGCAGTTTACATGCCTCAGAAAATACCAATTATAAACTTTTGAAAAAGAGAAAACAGAACAGGAAAAACAACTATATGAAAGCACTGGAGAACAAAGAAAAGCAGTGAAAAACTAGAGAAGATTATCAAAAGAAGGGAGCCAGTCAGGCATGGTGGCACAGGCTTGTAATCCTAGTACTCAGGAGGCCAACACAGGAAGACTGTGAGTTCAAAGTAGCCTATACCCTGTCTTCAAACAACCTAAGCAAATCAACCAAAAATAACAATAAAAAAAAAACGAAGGGGAGCCACAGTAGTTACATCTTTGTTTAAAATGACCTCCAGCCGGGCGTGGTAGCACACACACTTTGGGAGGCCGAGGCAGGAGGACTGTTGCGAGTCTGAGACCAGCCTGGGCTACACAGGGAGAGCTCAAGGCCAGCCTGAACTGCATAGCGGGACCCTGTCTCAGAAAGACCGAAAAAAAAAAAAAAATTGTTTTGGCTATTGTATGTCCATTGTATGTCCTTTGTATTTTCATGTGAACTTTAAAATCAGCATAGCCCTATCTGCAAAAAATCCTGCTCCAATTGTGGTTGTTCCGCTACTGAATCTATTAATGACTTCAGGATGATGGAGACCTAATTTTCAGACTCTCATCGAACAGGTTAAGGCAGTGGCAGTGAGGCCTGTTGCCTTTATCACAGTGTAAGAACAGTTCTTAAGTACAACAATCTATGTCACTTAAGGGAAGTGAACATTTATTGTTTTGGTTTTTCTGGGTTTTTGGGGCCGGGTATCGAGAACCAAACTCATGACCTTGTGCTTGGCAAAAATCCAAAAGCTTGACATCATTATGAAGGAGAACGGGCATTCTGAGACCCTATACATAGCATGTAGACTGAAACAACCCGAAAAGTAAAGTCTGGCAACATTTATTACAAGGCTACATATCTGTACCAACAATCCTACTCTTGGAATTTATGGCACATTTCTCATACACATGCAAAACCACATGTGCACAGGATTGTGTGTGGTCTGAAACAGCAAAAGATTTATGTAAATCATGGCACAGAAAAACAGTGGGATATAATGAAACTTTATATTGATTTTTTTTGGGATATGGGTCAGTGGAATAGGCACCTGCCTGGCAAGTGCAAGGTCCTGAGTTCAATCCCCAGTACCGCCAAAAAAAGAAAAAAAAAAAAAAAGGTGTAATTTCTGATTTTTTTTTTGTACTGGGAATTGAACTCACAACCTTGCATTACCAGACAGGCTCTACACCAGTGAGCTATATCCCTGTTGAGACAGGATATTGCAAGGCAGTTCAGGCTGGACTTGAGCTCACTTTGTAGCCCAGGCTGGTCTCGAACTTCCAACAATCCTCCTGCCTCAGCCTCCCGAATGTGCCACCACACCCAGCTTGATTTTCTTTTTTGATGGTGGTACTTGGGATTGAAACCAGATAAGGCTTCATATATATGAAATAGAAATACTTCAAGCTGGGGATATAGCTCAGTGGAATAAGCGCCTGCCTAGCAAGCGCAGGGTCCTGAGTTTGATCCCCAGTACCTCAGGAAAAAAAAAAAAAGAAATACTTCAAGATGTCTAATTGAGTTTAAAAAATAAGATCTAGCTAGGAGTGGTAATGTACGCCTGTAATCTCAGCACTCAGGAGCTGAGGCAGGAGGATTGCCATGAGTTCAACACCAGGCTGAACTACAGAGTGAAATTCTGTCTCAAAAAACAAGCAAAATAAAATTAAAAGCCCTGGGTTCAATCCATTAAAAAGAAAGCAAGTACTCTGAACTAGGACAAAATGAAAGATGCCTTGAGGGCGTTTCACAAATTAGCAAGACCTTGCCCCTGGGCAGGCTCAAGGGTATACAGCTGCATTTTAAAAGAAAGCCGCAGAGAGCCCTCATTGTAAAAGGGCCTCCCTAAGAAATGAGTTCCCCAGGATTTCACCACACTCAGCCACGCAGGCACTTACAGGGTACTACAGCCATGTCCCAAGGGGCCTGGTTACTGCTTGGGCTGGTGCTAGACCTTGGCATCATCCACGTGATGCTGGCCTTACTGGCATGTAGAATGCAAGTTTTGTTAGGTGCGACTACGAATTTACTATTGTCTTTGTTGGGAGATGAAGTACGATGTAAGGGGAGGCGTTCGGACCTGAAGCACACGAGGCTGAACTGTGACCATTAGCCAGGGTATGTCGCTTTCACCGCATTAAGAAACCCCCAGCAGATGAGTGGAGCACTCCCCTAGGTTATTCGAGAGGGTCCCGGAGGTGCGGCCTTGGGTACTACATAGGTCTCCTACTTTGCTCCTTGGCCCTCCGTACTCTCAGCCAATCTGCTCAACCACAGCCTCCACCACCCGCTTCTGCTGGTCCTGCCTTGGAGCTGGCGGGTACATGGTGGGTCCCTCAGCACAGCGAGTGAGGGCTCTTGTCCTTCAAACCCTGGTGTTCGGGGTTAGCTTGGAAACAGGAAAGCTGACTAGTGCATTAGGGAGGGTCTACTGCTGAGTACACACCAGCCCCTCCTGCCTTCTCTCTTTTTTTTTAATTTTAAAGAGTGAAAAACCCTAAAAATAATGATACAAATTTCAAACCAAGATAGGAGAGTACCCAGGGTTAGTACATTGCTTATTGTTATCTTTAAAGTGTCTTTTCTTTCTTTTCTGTGGTGCTGAGGATTGAATTTAGGGCCTTCAGCACTGAGCTACATCTCCAGCTCTTTTCATCTTTTATTTTGAGACAGTCTCTTGCAAAGTCACTTGCCCAGGCTGGATTTGAATTTGGAATCTTCCTGTCTTAGCTTCCCTGACTGCCACATAAGTCTGCACCACCAGGCCTAGCTTCTGACAGATATATTTACTGATGTAACAGATAAGAGTGATTACCTGCTGCCCTTCTGTACCCTCGGCAGTGACCATAGCAACAGAATGTGTCCCTGCGGAGGAGATGACCGCATCATGAGCAGGGACCGTGATGGGCGTGCCGTCCTGCGTTACCATTGTGATGGTATTGCCAAGGGCCTGCATGTCCGCTTGAGATATATTCACCTGTAATAGAGGGCATTTCACAAATCAGTTAGTTTCTTTTATTTATTTATGTTTTGTGTGTGTTTTTTGAGATGGGTCTTGCTGTGCAGTTCCGGCTGACCTTGAGCTCATTTTGTAGCCCAGGCTGGCCTCAAACTCCCAACGATCCTTCTATCTCAGCCTCCAGAGTGCTGGGATTACAGGTGTGCACCATCACGCCTGGCTTTAGTTTCTTATTATATTTGACAATTTTAGTTAATGTCTAGACTGAATTATTGCTTGCTCCGTGAGATAAAATCTTTTATAATCCAATAAACTCAGTCGTTAGACAAATCAGTATTTCTTAAATGCATCTTCTCTCCATCTGCTATTGCTTAGACTCTTAATTTTCTCTTGTCAAAATCTCTGCAATAATGCAATTTCTCTATAGGTAGCTAGTTTAACTCTTCCCTCCCCTACTAAGACGCCTTTCTAAAACAAAGCAAAAGGCTGGACATGGTGGCCTATAATCCCAGCACTCAGGAGGATCTTTGTGAGTTCCAGGTCAGCCTGAACTACATGGTGAGGGCCTGTCTCAGAGTAAATAAATAAAGCCTGTGCATGGTGGTGCACATCTGTAATCCCAACAATGGGGAAACTGAGACAGGAGGATCACTGTGAGTTGAGGCCCGCTTGGTCTACAAAGTGAGTTTAAGGCCAGCCTGAACTGCATAGTGAAACCCTGTCTCAAAAAGATAAAATACTACAGGGTTGGGGATATAGGTCAGTGGAATAAGCACCTGCCCAGCAGGTGCAAGGTCCTGAGTTTGATCCCTGGTACCACAAAAAAAGAAAAATAAAACCCCAAAGATAAAATACTACAAAGTGAGCTCGAGGCCAGCCTGAACTGCACAGCGAGACCCCGTCTCAAAAAAAAAAAGACTAAATAAATAAATAAATAACAAAAAAGAAAACACAAAGCCAAAGTGGTGGCTAAAGCAGGAGGATTGCAAATTCAAGCCCAACCTGGTAAATTTAACAACTCAGTAAGATCCTGTCTCAAAAATAAAAAAATGGCTAGGGATATAGTTCAGTGTGAAGATCCCATGTTCAATCTTCAGTAGCACAAAAGAAAAAATAAAATTTAAAAATTAAAGAAAAAAAAAATACAGCAATGCAAGTTTCACTCTGCTTCCTGCTCAAATGCCCAGTGACCTCCTATCACGTCTGTGGTGGTCAAGACGCCTACCTGCCATCCCTGACTTCCGCCACCCAGCCTTGACCAGCCCCCCCGCCCCAACTACTGACCACTCTGCACCTTACGCTTTGGCCACGCTAAGCATTCTGGGCCCAGCCAGCACCCAGACCTCCAGACGGCTGTGCTGTGTCTTCCCTCCATCCTCTGCCAGGTGAACTTGGGAAAAGCTTTCAAGACTCAACTGAATCACCGCTTCCTGGGAGGGCCTCCGAGACCCTCGAGCAAGGGCGGCTACCAGCTCTCCCCTCCGGCTGCCACAGCGCCGTACATGCCCTCAGTGCCTTGCCCTGCAGCATGAGGAGCTATGCTTCACTATAGACATGGCTGGGCTGGAACACAGCTCTGTGGCGCAGCGCCTGCCTGGCAAGTGCAAGGTTCTCAGTTTGATTCATGGTAGAAAAACAAAACAAAAAAAGAAAGAACCCCAAAACGTAATTGTAGAAATGTCTTTCTCCCACTAGATTATGATTTCCTCCTTCCATACCATTTACCAAAATGCCTGGCATGGGGTAGATGGCCAATACCTGCTCTATTGTTGCCTGACTAAAGGAATGGGAATCTAATTTTTGAAGGACATGGGAAGGATAAACCAGAGAAAATACAGTAATTGGGATGGGAAAGATAGTATTTCTGGAATACATTAAGAAGAGTTAGATTTATTCTTTTTTTTCGTACTGGGAATGGAACTCAGGACCCCTGTACTTGCCAGGCAGGTGCTGTGAGTCAGACTTACTCTGTATGGTCAGAGAGGGGGCATGAATGAATATAGGGGTGTTCTCTATAAACACTGGAGGTTTCCAGCAATGAAACAGGCTGACAGCTGCCTCCTGGGAAGCGGGTGGTTTACTGGTACTGAACATACAGCTTACACAACTGGCTACCTCTTTTTTTTTTTTTTTTTTTTGGTATTTTTTTGAATTCAGGACCTTGTGCATGCCAGGCAGGCGCTTGTGCCACTGAGCTATTATCCCGGACCCCTCTTTTTTACTTTCTATTTTGGGGTAGGTTCTCACTAAGTTGCTAAATTGTCCAGGTTGGGCCCAAACTAGCAATCTCCTTGCTTCAGCTTCCGAGTGCCGAGGCCACGCTGTGAGCTACTATGCCCAGTGGACCCATTACTATTCAAGCCCTCCATCTCCCTGTGGTTCTCACCTTCGAACTTCTCTCCTGGGCAGTATTAATACCATGTGGATTCTACAGAGACATAAACATTCTTTCTCTACTACTCTTGCTGCATGCAATCTCTTTCAGCAGACTGCTGAAAACCCCATAAATCTGCCACTGCTTCCAGACTGACATCCGAACTCCACACCTTGATGCTCAAGGCTTTCCTCAGGGGGGACCCACCCTGCTTTTTCAAGCCAAGGTTTGGAGAAATAGTCTTGTTCGGCTTTCAGTTTGTACTCACATGCTGAGTCCCATCCTGCGATATGAGTGTAACCTGCTGACTCAATCCAGACTGGGTTACTGTGGCTACTTGTGTAGACACCACATCATCCCCTTCTACACCTGTAACGTACGTGATCTGGGACCCTTTAAGGACATCATCACCTTGACCTGTTTAAAACAAATGAATTATTGTTTGATCAATTGTGCATGTCTATATCTATGTTCCTGAATATACACTTCAAAGTTATCAATATGTAATGCAACAACCATTGTTGATTCCCTGTCACCTTGTCTGTAACTCAGTTTTTTAAAAAAATGTATTTATTTATTATTGTTATTACTGGTTTTTTTTTTTTATGTATGTGGTGCTGGGGATTGAACTCAGAGTCTTGTGCATGCAAGGCAAGAGATCTACCACTGAGCCACATCCCCACCCCCTGTAACTCAGTTTTGATTGTACTATTCTTATGCTACTTTGTGTCTGTTAATGTTTTTGTTCTTTTACTTTTAAAAAAATCCATATAAAACAAATGAATTATTTATTTGTCCAACCAATCAGAAAGCAGAGAACACTGCAAATATCAGAGAGAAAATTATGAAATGTACATATAGGGCCGGGGATGCCACTCGCTCAGCAGCACAGCGCCTGCCTACCAAGTGCAAGGCCCCGAGTTTGATTCCTGGTACCAAAAAAACCCAAAACAAAACCAAAACCAAAAAACTGCATGTATTGTACTGCAAATCATGAAGATGGCTTCCAGGACCTTCTTCCCATTCTCCCACTTCCACTTTTGCAAAGCCAAACTGGATCAAATCAGATCAAATCAAAGCTTCCACAAGCGTTCTTGAGAGACCTCTGTTTTTGTCTGAGTTGGAAGAACTATGTGATTCTGTGCACATGTGTAGTGGGCAGGGTGGAAGAAACACTCGGGAGGCTGGCAAATAACTGTCTGACACGGTAAGTGTGCACGGAGTCCTTGCAGACCCTTAAGAAGCCATAAAAGTGATACGACAGTCTTTGTAAACAAATAGCAAAACCGCAATGGTTGGTAAATACAATCTTAACGTAGTCTTCAACCCAACCGATTGACTGCAAGTTCACAGTACACAATGACATCACTGTGCAAAGACAGCTAATGGCTCGCTATCTGGGGACCGGTTAATCATTTAACATCTGACAGGACAGGAGCCCTTCTCCACTTCTTTTATAAAGAACCCGTAAGTAAACAGCAATTCAGTCATTACTGCTGTGCTTGGCAACCAGGAAGATCACTGGTCCCTCTATTCCTAACATTTCCCATCACCCATGAAGCACGAGAGATAGCAGTGTCTCCTCCTCCCGAGAAGGACTTAGCACACTAATCTGAGTACTTCTCATCCGCGGCTGGGGCACATTCCCACAATTGTAGCCACCCAAGCACAATCTCCACAGCAGTCACTGTTTCACTCCCTTTTCTTCTGTTCCGTGGCTACTTATGTGTCATTAAATACAAAACCCAGGCATCAGATGGGAAAGAAGGAGCACACACCTACCTCCATTCTTAAAAAACAATTGTGAGAGCCGGGGATATAGCTCAGTGGCACAAGCGCCTGCCTGGCAAGCGCAAGATCCTGAGTTTGATTCCCCGGGACCAAAAAACAAAAACAGCAGTTGTAATTCATAACTAACCAAGTAAAATTCTATTTATTTTCATTTTTTAAAAAAGAAAAACAATTGTAGTTTGGTTTTTTAAAAAAATAAATTATGGGCTGGGGAGATAGCTCAGTGGCATAAGTGTCTGCCTGGCAAGCACAAGGTCCTGAGTTTGATCCCCAGTACCGCAAAAAAAAAAAAAAAAAGAAAAAAAGAGAAATAAAATATGTATTATAGAATATTTTATAGAATGCGAAAACTTCTAATTTCTGAACCATAACATGTATGGAGGAGACCAAGGAAACTTAAAAAAGAGTTTTATGAACTACAGTGGACATCATTACAGCTTTCTAATTTAAAGGATTCAGCAGTTGTAATTTTTTTTTTTTTTTTTTTTGGTTTTTCGAGACAGAGCCTCGCTATGCAGTTCAGGATGGACTGCCTCAGTCCCCCGAGTGCTGGGATTACAGGTGTGCACCACCTTAGCAATTTTCAAGTAGATTATTATTAACCATAGTCACTCTACAGTAAATCTCCATAGCTTACTCCTCCTATCTAACTGAAATCATGTTGCCTTTGACCAGTATGTCCCCATACTGTAATAGCTAACTACACACATTTGCAGTGTTTTGGTTGAAAAATAATCTAATACTCAATACTGAAGGAATTGTTCTTATACTATTACCTGGTAAGTATCTGACAGGAAAAAATTAGGACTATACTACGGAATCATCTGAAGAACAGGCCATCTATTCATTTCCCTATTTTCCAATGAACTTATTTTTACATCTAAATTTTTTTTTCATCTAAATGTTTCTGAATGCTTCGATCAGTTGAAAAAAGCAGTCATCTTCTCATTTTCTTGTTTGTTTTTTGGTCTTTTTAGACAGGGTCTCTGTGCAGTTCAGGATAGCCTTAAGCTTACTTTGTAGCCCAGGCTAGTCTCAAACTCGCAAGGATCCTCCTGCCTCAGCCTCTCCAGCGCTGGGATTACAGGTGGGCACCACCATGCCCAGCTCTTTTTTTTTTTTGAGCCAGGATCTTGCTATGTATGTTGTTCAGGCTGGCCTTGAACTCACAGTGACCCTCCTGCCTCCCGTTATAGGCATGCACTACCATGCGTGGGTTAATTTTCAAGTTATAACCTATGCTTTATCTTAGAAAAGCTGACTTCCTTTTACCCATTTTTTATGCATAATTATTTAACTGAAATCACTGGATGTAATTCTCTATGAAGTCTTCTCTCTTTTTTTGGTACCAGGAATCAAACTCAGGATCTTGTACTCACCAGGCAGGCACTGTGCCTGAGCTCTATCCTCAGTCCTAAATTTAACATGTCTTCAAACAGTTCATTCTTATTGAAACGAGTGATTCCTTCGTCTCTTACAGTTAGCAGAACCTGAATCAATGAAGTTATCTGTAGCAGTGCTGTGCCCTTATGATCAAGACCAACATCTTCAAAAAACGCAAACCGCCTGGCTGCCCTGCCTCAGTCTCCAGCCTCATTCCGCATCCTGCCCCGTGTGAGCCTGTGGTGCACCCGGCTTCTCCACGTCTCCCCTCGCCCGCCTCCCTCCATCTCATGGCTCTCTGCACGTGGCAGACCCTCTGCTTGGAAGTTCTCGTCTCTGCTGCCTGTTTCCTTCTCCCGATGCCTGCTTCTTCACCCGGTTAAACCCCACTTACCCTCCTAAAACCACTTCCTCGGGGTCAGGGAGTCGACCCTGCCCTCCCACACGAGACTGCGTCCCCTCACATGCAGCCGCAGCACTGGAACCTTTCTTCCAGTGAACTTAGCTGGAACATAGGATGCCTGTGCATGATCATACGACTGAAACTTTATGATTTGAGAAAATAGTACAAATCCTGAATTATTGCCTCTCCAACCTAGAAGCACGTACAGTGGACAAAAGCCTCACCTGGGGGAGGCTCAAAGAAGGCTTCTTGCTCCTCCTCGATGGGCTCCGTGTCGTTGTGGGCCGTCCGCTTGTGCATGGCCAGCGTGGAGATCTGCTTGTATGTCTTCCCGCAGTGGTTACAGTTGTATGGTTTGGAGTGAGTGTGAACGACATGGTGTTTGTATAAACTGGAATATTCTGTAAACCTTTTGTCACACCCAGGAACTGTACAAACATATGGCTTTTCCCCTAAGAACAGCACAAAACAGTTACGTTTTACTTAAGCAGACATAATTATTCCATCCCTCAGGGAGGGACGTGTCAAAAAAGCTGGCAAATCCAAGTTAGGGAGAGCACTCACGGGTGGAGTGTTTGCCTCTAATGTGAGAGGCCCTGATTTTGAGTCCCAGCACAGGGAGTGGTGGAAGCTTCCAAGTCCCACAGGGAAGCACATTCCCTAACTATGACTTTGACCTGATTCCAAAGGTAGTCTGACCGGGCATGGTGGTGCATGCCTGTAATCCTAGCACTTGGGAGGCTGAGGCAGGAGGATCCTTGTGAGTTTGAGGCCAGGCTGGGCTACAAAGTGAGTTCAGAACTAGCCTGAACTGCATAGTAAGATACTGCCTCAAGACCAAAAAAACAAAACAAAACAAAAGACCTCTCCCCCCAAAACCCAAAAAAGGTAGGCTGCATTCTGAGTGCTTTCCCAGTGTTCAATCCCACTTTTCTCATCATTTCAAGGGATAAAAAAGAATGGTGTCATTGTCCAGTTTCATTCTAACTTTCTCAAACTGTCATTTGTCTTATGTCACTAGAGAACCCACGTGTCATTAACGGCACTATGCTAATAATACTCTAGTGAGTACAGCCAACCGTAAGGGTTTTATGAAGATGATAAAGAGAGATTTTCTAAAACTCATAGCTGGGCATGTCAACATATCCAAAAGGATATGCATGTTTCATTTAACTTCACTTGACTTTTTTTTTTTTTTTTTCTGAGACAGGGTCTTGCTATGCAGTTCAGACTGGTTTGAGCTGTGTAGCCCAGGCTGGCCTCGAACTGCGATCTACTTCCTGGGGCTACAGGCAGGTGTTACCATGCCAGTCTCCAATTAGTCAACTTTTAAAAGGTAAATCCAATGTCTAGCCTTAGTATTTCTCTACCTAAATGTCCTAAAGAGACCAGTATGACCAGACTTAGTGTATACATCTCTCTTATCAGAATTTCATTTACTCATAAAATGTACTAAACAGCAAGCTTTCTCATAATGAGTCTATTCCATTACTTTTTCTTGATCTTTTTGAGACAGGGTCTATGCAGTTCAGCTGGACTTCAGCTTACCTTGTAGCCTAGGTTGGTCTGGAACAATAAACCTCCTGCATTAGCCTCCCGAGTGCAGGGATTATAGGCATGTGTCACCAGGCCCAGCTGTTTATTCCATTACTTTTTTTTTTCTTTTTGAGACAGGGTCTCCCTGTGCAGTTCAGGCTGGCCTTGAGCTCACTTTGTAGCCCAGGCTGGCCTCAAACTCACAATGATCCTCCTGCCTAAGCCTCCCAAATGCTGGGATTACAGGTGTGTGCCACCATGCCGGGCACTAATTTTTAAAGTTGCTTGACTCCTTTTCATCATGTGGAAATAAGAAATTAGCTGGAAATAATTTTTGGAAGGGGCAGGAGTTAAATGAAGTCTTGAAATATAAAAGACCAAGAGATTAAAGATGATTACCTGTGTGTATCCTCACATGGTTTTTATAGTTGGTTGCACTGGCAAATGCCCTCCCGCATCCTGGTTCTGTGCAGTAATAAGGTCTTTCTCCTGTGTGTGTCCTAACGTGCACTTTTCTGATATTTGATGTTGTAAAGGACCGACCACAACCTTCAAAGGGACACTTAAAAGGTCTTTCTCCTGAAAATATAAAGGGAATAAATTAAACAGTGCAGAACTATGTAGAAAATTGAAATGTCTTATGTCGTCTGTCTAGGATCATGCTCAAGACTAGCCTTCTAGTGCTGAGATTCCCTTCCAGGCATCTTGTACTCCAAACTTAAATTTACATAAGAAAACCTGAATGATGTTCAAAACTCATTACTGATTACATGAGTTTCTCCGGCATGTTGATTTCTTTCTTTTTTTTTTTTTTTTGCGGTACTGGGGATCGAACTTGGGACCCTGCGCTTGCTAGGCAGGCGCTTATTCCACTGAGCTATATCCCCAGCCCCTCTTCGGCATGTTGAAAACATTTGCTGGTCGGGCATGGTAGCACATGCCTGTAATCCCAGCACTTGGGAGGCTGAGGCAGGAGGATTGTTGTGAGTTTGAGGCCAGCCTGGGCTACAAAGTGAGTTTAACACTAGCCTGAACTGCATGGTGAGGCTCTGTCTCAAAAAGACAAAAAAAAAGAAAAACAAAGACATTGGAACACCCCTAGAATCCTCTAAAGGTTTATTTCCTATTTTATTCATGCAGTACCTTGAAGAAAAATTTGCGATCTTTATAAAATCTAACGCCTAGCACATAATTTGCATCGAAGTACTTGTTAAGTAACTGCATTCTCATAGTTTACATCTACAGGAAGTCTACCCTGCAATCACATTCCTTCCTTCACACTGCTTTATAGAACACTGGAAAGAAAAGTAGAACACTGGAACCCAAAACACCCTCAAGTTGTCAAGTAGGAGGTTGTGTTTGATTCTGACTCCTATGTGCTCTTCTCTAGAATGAGCTCAAACGAAGCAGACAACTTCTGGGGCAGAGGCAAAAATCCTCTACATAAGTGAGTACAGGCAGATACCTATCTATATATTAGTGAGTTTGTTAGTTTTCTTTTGGTCAACTAAAATGATTTCCCTGTTGGTAGAGTACTCTCAAGAATGACACTCCTGACAGGCGTGGTGGTACACGCCTATGATCCCAGCACTTGGTGCTGAGGCAGGAGGACCGTTCTGAGTTTGAGACCAGCCTGGACTACAAAGTGTGCTCTCAAGGCCAGCCTGAACTGCACAACAAGACCCTGTCTCAAAAAAAAAAAAAAAAAAAAAAAGAATGACACTTTTGCTAGGTGTGGTGTTAATGCCTATAGTCCTAACACTTGAAAGGCTGAGGCAGCAGGCCCTTTATGAGTTGGAGGCCAGCTTGCAATATATACTGAGACCCTATCTCAAACACCAAAAGACAAAAAAAGAAAAGAACTACACTATTAAAAACACAACAGTAATCTTTGATCTTTTCTTTAGTGAAGGTTTTGTTCAATATGTCAACCTAGAGATAAAGGGTCTATCTTGGGCTGGAAACACTGGCATACACCTTGTAACCCCAGCTACTAGAAAGGCTAAGCGGGGAGGATTGCACATTTGAGGCCAGCTGGGGAAATGTGTATCTCAAAAATAAAACATTTTTCAAAATGAGGAGGCAGGGTTAGGAGGTGTAGCTCACTTGCTCAGCATGACAAGCCCTGGGTTCAATTCCCAGCCATAAAACCAGGGGTTTATCTTAGAAAAGTCCCTCCCCTGAGTATACCCACCTCTACAATCTTCCCAGGTCTGATGTGCTATGACAAGGCACCCGCCATCCCAGGACAATTATCACTGTACGATATACTGCTACTCTGGCACCTCATTTTTTAAAGGTTTTTTTTTTTGGTGGTGGTGGTGCTGGGGAATCAAACCCAGGGCTTTGTGCATATGAGGCAAGAACTCTACTACTGAGTAATAGGCGGTACTGGGGATTGAACTCAGGACCTTGCACTTGCCACACAGGTGCTTATTCCACTGAGCTATATCCCCAGCCCTGTTTTTGTTCTGAAATCAGGTCTGCTTTAAATAGAATTCTCTTATTCCTTATTCAACCCAATGTTTTGTTTTTTTTTTGTCTTTTGGAGACAGGCCTCATTATGCAGTTCAGGCTGGCCTTGAGCTCACTTTATAGCTCAGACTGGCCTGGAACTCGCAACGATCCTCCTCCTGCCTCATCCTCTCCAGTACTGGGATTACAGACATGTGCCACCGTGCCCGGCTTCAACCCAATATTACACCAATGAAATTATTTAAAAACTGATATATGGACATCTGGTTTGCAGAGTGACTATCAGAAGAATCATAATTCTGATTTTTTAATTACTATTAATAAAATCAGATTATTGATTATATGAAATAAAGCCAGTATGAGATCATATTTAAACTTGAGGTTGAGCCAAGTGTGGTGGCTCATTCCTGTAATCCTAGCAGTTGGGAGGCTGAGATAGGAGGATCTTAGGAGTTCAAGGCCAGCCTGAACTGCACAGTGAAACTCTGTCTCAAGGAAAAGAAAAACAAAGAAAAGAAAAAAACAACCTTAATGCCGGAGTTGGGCCCAGAGGTGCACGCCTGTGATCCCAGTACTCAGGAGACTGTGGTTCAAAACAGCCTGGGCTACATAGTGAGCTCAAGGCCAACCTGAACTAGATAGTGAGACCCTGTTTCAACAAATGGAAAAAAACAAGAAAAACCCCTTAAAGCCCAGAAGGATCCTCCATGGAAATTTGCTACACTATTTCAGAATACTTAGAGATGTGAAACTTACATGTGGGGACACTGTCACTGCACCATGTTTAAAGCATCTGTACTAAAATCCCAAACTAAATGATCTCCTGCGATAATTACTTAGTCAGTAACTTATAGTAGCATCTTTTATTGGTAGTTCCCGAAAACTTTTCAGGTTTACTATAAAATAAATGATCATCTTTACCTTTACAATATCAACTCCATAAGGAATCAAGTGTTAAGGAAGGGAACAGAATAAAGGGCAGCTAGGAATAATGCACTAGCTGGGGTGGTGGCGCATGCCTGTGATCCCAGTACTCTGGAGGCTGAGGCAGGAGGATTGCTGTGAGTTTGAGGCCAGCCTGGGCTACAAAGTGAGTTCAAATCTTCACTTTGGCAAAACATAGACAAAGTGAGTTCAAGGCAGCCTGGACTATATTACGAGACCTTGTCTCAAAAAGACAAAAAAAAAAGAGAGAGACAGAGAGAAAGAATAAAGTACCATTTAAAAAGAGAAGACAGCAAAATTTAAAGCGGAAAGGAGGTAACTGCAGGAAGTAATAAGGTTTTTCTTCTGTGCATGTACTAGGGGCTCAGGTGTTTTCTTTAGCAGCAGCTAAGTGCAGTGGTGCAGGAGGGGCAACAAGTAAACTGAGAAACAACAGGACGCCTGAGTGCTGTCTTCACGCCGCTAAGGCAATGTGTGATCCTGCAGAAATTGGCCCGTTGTTCAGATCGTTTCTGAAAACTGAGGGGCTGGTGGTCTAGAACTATTGCTTATCTTTCTAAGGAATCTAAAATCTTCCCCAAATTCCCACTGTCCATCCTGTGTGAGTCCAACAGGGCTCTGGGCCCTCGTCCTAGGAAGAAACAGACTTGTACAAATAGCAGTATGCACACAATCCCAGGAGTTAAAAAATGCCCCCACTCCCGATGACCTGAGACTTTTTCACAAACTCCTTCCCCACATCTTCCTGCAGATGAAGAATCCCTGGCCTAGACACGGTGTTCTGCTCCCATTAGTACCTGTATGAGTTCTGATATGTTTCTGTAGGTCTCCTGAAGTTTTGAAAGATTTAGTACAATTATCTTCTGAACACCGATATGGCTTTTCTCCTGTATGAGTTCTGAAATGACTCTTTAATCCATAACCTTTAGGAAAAGTTTAAAAGACATTTAATTACAGTGTACTGCTACAGATGCTCACTGAGATCAAGCATCAGAGAAATACAGCAGAGACCAAGGACAAGATACGAGGTGACTACTCATGGGCTGCTACAGACCACTCATGGCTGAGGACCCAGCTCCTGCCTCAGACCAGTCCCGCCCGACTCCCTACTGGACCCAAGAGAAAGAACACTCATGTTCTTACCTGTTGCAAATGCTTTGCCACAGCCCGCGTGCTCACACTGGTAAGGCCGGTCTCCCGTGTGTGACCTCTCATGGACCTGTTATTAAAAACATCAGCATGAATCTACTTCCTTTACGTATTCCTCGGGTAAGACGGTCTCAAGGTAGACTTGGTATTTTGTCTCTCGTTGTATGTATTTTTGTTTTTTTTGGGGGGGTGGGTACCAGGATTGAACTCATGACCTTGTGCTTGTCAGGCAGGCACTGTGCCTCTGAGCTATATCCTCCGCTGTTGTATGCTTTTTTAAAAAAATCTTTTTCTTAAAAACTATAGCCTAGAAATTCTCAGTGTAGATCTAAATTTATGTTTATATATTAGAAAGTACTCATTTTAAATGAAGCAAATGAATGCTTTAAGACCGATTCCCTAGAAAGATAAGCAATGGTTCTAGACCACAAGCCCCTTTAAGACACATGGTGGCCCAAGCCTGTCCTCCCAGCAGTTGGGAGGCTGAGGCAGGGGGATCACTTGCAAGTTCAAGGCCAGCCTGGGCTATATAGCGAGACCTGTCTCAAAAAAAGCAAAGCTTGAGGTTTTCTAACAGGTCAAAGGTATTTGCCTGAAACATACATGATGAGCACTAGGAACAGAGGGCAGAGGGCAGGGTAGTGGAGCTCTCTGGGCATGGTGCTAGAGGCCTGGAATCCTAACTACCTGGGAGGCTGAGACAGAAGGATCACGAGTTTGAGGCCAGTCTGGGAAACTTAGTGAGACCCAATCTAAAAGAAACCCCAAAAAACCAACAGTGGAGAGCGCTGCTCGAGGCACGGCTCCTCCACCACCCAGTGCTATGGACACGGGCACTCTGCTCAGCCTCATGTCCTCTCTGTGCATCGGGAACATGACTGTATTTACTCTGGGGTGCAGCAAGGGAGTCATCACAACAACGGTCAATGGCGAGTGAACCCTTACCACGTGCAGGCCACTCTGCTTAGTACTTTACATGGACACTATTAATTCTTCCAACTATTCCATAAGGGGGGTACTTTATCATCCACTTTTATAGATGAGAAACTGAGAAGTCAATGAACATACCAAGGTCGCATACCAGCAATAAATGAAGATGGGCTCTACGGTCACTACTTCAAATATCCAAAGTGAACACTTCCTGCCCTACTGGAAGTTATTAAATTAACCTTAGCTATTATTAAGGGGTCATGGCATAATCTGTTGTGTTTAGCTTATAGTTAAAATGCTTGGTTAGCTGGGTGTGGTGCCATACACCGATAATCCTAGCACTCCGGAGGCTGAGGCAGGAGGATTGCTGTGAGTTGGAGGCCAGCCTGGGCTACAAAGTGAGTTTAAGGCCAGCCTAAACTACATCACAAAATCCTTTCTAAAAAAAATAAAAGAAAAGAGCCATGGCTATTTCTTTGTTTCCTTGCTTGCTTTGCTACCTTCTGCCTATCATGAAGTGTTTCTCCTCTGTGGTGCCCGTGTGCCAACCGCCTGGTCTTTGAGCCAGCCGATTATGGACTGAAACTTCTATAAACTGTGACCTAAATAAATCTTTTCCTCTTTAACTTTGGGTGTCAGGCACTTCATCTTAGCAAGTGTAAAGTATCTAAGACATAAAAATCCTCATAACTACATATAAAATTTATCTTCTGGGTACCTTCAGATGGTGAGCTGTTGTATATAATTTTCCACATCCATCATATTCACATCGGAATGCCTTTTCTCCACTCTGTTGAGATTTAGCAGTTACTCTTGTCGCATGTCCTTGTAGGACAATCTAGACAAAGCAAAAAGGGTACTTTAGATTACTTATATAGAAAGAAAACAGATAAAATTACTCCTTTTGTTTTGCTTTGTGTTTTTTTTTTTTTTTTTTTTTTTTTTTTTTTTGAGATAGGGTCAATAATATGCAGTTCAGACTGGCCTTGAGCTCACTTTGTAGCCCAGGCTGGTCTAGAACTTGCAACAATCCTCCTGCCTCAGCCTCCCGAGTGCTGGGATTACAGGCGTGCGCCACCACGCCCGGCCTTTGTTTTTGCTTTGTTTTTGAGAGAGGGTCATGCTCTGTAATTCAGGTTGGCCTTAAACTCTCTATGTAGCCCAAGTAGGCCTCACAGCAATCCTCCTGTCTCAACCTCCAAAGTGCTGGGATTATAGGCATGCATCATGCCTGGCAAAATTACAATTTTCATGATGAAAAACGAACTTTACGGGGTTCTGGGTTCAGGGTATCTCTTTAGTGAGAGTCCTGTTATGGCTCTGAGTCAGAGTTACTCGGCTCCTGGGTGATGTGAGCAGCTCTGGAACAGGCAAAAGGTGAGCCACGAACATATGGCTGGAGCCACAGATACATTCCCAGCCTGCAAAATCAACCCAAATAGTATCTCCCTCATATGCAGGCATTCCTTGATATACTCAAGGGTTATATCTACAAGTGGTGTATGTTTTCAGACAGGGTCCTCATTATGAGTTCAGGCTGGCCTCAAATTCACGGTCATCCTCCTGCCTCACCCTCCTGAGTGCTTGGACTATAGACATGCGCTACATCTGGTTTGTGTTTTGTTTCTTAAAATAGGTTCTCATTATGTAGTCCAGGCTGGTCTTGAACTTGCAATCCTCCTTTCTCGGCCTCCTACTAGTGAGATTATAGGTGTGCATCACCTGGCATGCCTGACTATAGATATGTTTGTAAGAATATATCTCCTAAAAGCAATTTCAAAAACATTTTTAACTTCAAAAGCTGAGGCAGGAGGGTTGCTATGAGCTTGAAGCCAGCCTTCATTACACAGTGAGACTGTCTTAAAAAAAACAAGCCCCCCGCCAATCAAACAAATGAATAAAAAAAAAATTCTAGAAAAGATAAAAGATTAAGGTCATGGATTTTTTTGTTTTACATTTTTGTCTTTAAAAATTTTTTTTTTTGTCTTTTTGAAACAAGGTCTCACTCTGCAGTTTAGGCTGGCCTCCAATTTACTTTGTAGCCCAGGCTGGCTTAGAACTTGCAACAATCCTCCTGCCTCAGCCTCCCAAGTGCTGGGATTACAGGTGTGCAGACACCATATCCATCAAGGTCACAGATTAATTACCCTAATGTTTTTGGTGGTGGAAATCAATAATTACCTTGATTTGATCACTCTATACGTATTCTCATATATGGAAATATCACACTATACCCCCAGAATATGTACAAGTTATTGTATAAATTTTAAAAGTTAATTCTTCTAAATAATAATCATTGATCCAATTAAGAGATTAAAGACAGAGAGAGACTTTAAGAAAGCAGAGTTTCGTCAGCCTTGGGGCAGCTGACGCCTGTTACCCCAGCACTGGGAGAGTGAGGTGGGAGGGTCTCAAGGATAGCTGGGGCCACATAGCAGGTGCAAGCCCATCCTGGACTCACCGTCAGACCCTCACTGAGAAAGCTAAACCTAAACACACAAGCTTTGGGCTGGGGATGTAGCTTGGTGGCAGACCACTTGCCTAGTAGGCATGAGGCCCTGGGTTCAATGCTCAGGACTGCAAAAGTTAATGTATGATGAATAAGTGAATGCAATAAGGGCAAGGTACACTTGGCTCAAAGTCATATATCTTAAAAAGCAAAAGAAAGCTAAAAACAAACACAAACTAAGCATAAGAGCTGGGGCCAGTGATATAACTCAGTGCCACAGTGCTTGCCTGGCAAGTGTAAGGTCCTGAGTTCAACTGCTGGTACAAAACAAAACAAAACACAATGAAACAAAGCCATAAGGGCTGAGGCTGTAGCTCCGTGGCGGGGCACTCACCTAGCACATCTGAGATTCTGGGTTCAATTCCCCAGCAGTGCAAAAAAAAGAGAAAAAAGCTGAACATAAAAGGATTCATATTTAAATTGCCTAAATAGGTTTTTTTTTTTTTTTTTGCCGGTCTTTTTGAGACAGGGTCTCGCTATGCAGTTCAGGCTGGCCTTGAGCTCACTTTGTAGCCCAGGCTGGTCTCAAACTTGCAACAATCCTCCAGCCTCAGCTTCCAGAGTGCTGCGATTACAGGTGTGCGCCACCATGCCTAGTCTCTAAATAGGTTTTATAGTAACTATCCAACCTATATTCTGGGAGGACCAGCCATCCCATCCCATACACAGACCCTGGTGACCACAGAAGATCATACATCTGTCACCTGCCCTGTGCTGTAGCTATGCCTTATGTGGCCTGGCTTACAAAATCAGGCTGAAGGTCAGGCATGGTGGTGCACACCTGTACTCCGAGCACCTGGGAGGCAGGATAATGCAGAGACATTGTATCAAAAAAACCAAGTCAGGCTGGGCCAGGTGAGGTGGCACACACCTGTAGTCTCAGCACTTGGGAGGCTGAAGAAGTGGATTACTTGAGTGCAGCAGTTCAAGGCCAGCTTGGGCAACATAGTGAGACCCTGTCTCAAATAAAAATTAAGCTGTGTCTACGAATTTTCCTTTGCTATAATTTGACCTAAAAAGCAAAGGGAAAGCTTGAGCTGGGCACAGGTAACGAACCTCAGAAAGCACAGCTCTAAACAACCATGTGGAAATGCAGTGAAGACAGAGGGGGCTGGACTGCAGCGAAGAGGGAGGAGAGATTTAGGAAAGAGACTCACCGTGGCCCCCTGGAGGTGAGGGGAGGGAGGGCTTCCATGCCCTGCTCCTTGCATTGCTAGTCCCTCTGAGGTCCGGCTCAGCGGTTCCTAACCCCAACTGCCTGTAAACTCTGCCATACCCTTACAACATACCTCCTGTTTTCTGGCCCTTGCTAGACACTTCCATGTGTTTTCCAACTATCAGGGCTCTGATGAAAACACTGCCAAAACAAAGAAGTTTGGTCTCCCATGTGAATAAAATTAATTTAAATGAATAGTTGGAAAACCACGAAAAGGCTGCGGTTGCAGGTGCTTGGCTGTAATTCCAGCACTCAAAAGATGAGGCACGGGAGATCTCAATTTCAAGGCAAGCTTCCCCTATCTAACAAGCTTAAGGTTGGTCTAGGATACACAGACAGAGGCCTGTCTCAAAGAACAAAACAACAGAAAAAGGCCTAGTATTCGAACATAGCATGTAAAGCATCAATATTTCTAAAAAAACTACAAAAAACAAAACAGCATTTCTATAACGCTCACAGTCATTTGGTTTTCATAACCTCATGAGAAAAGTAGGGCAAAGATTACTCTTAACCGGTAACAACAGGATGGATAAATGGCAAATCTAGAGAAGCTGAGCAACTTGCCTGAAGTCACATAGGCACTAACACCAAAGAAGTTGTTTAGCCAGGTTTTTGTTTTCTTATTGTAAGTTATATGCTGTTTCAAAACTGTGCTAAGTTTTCAACTCAATTAAGGCAAGTGCAACCAGAGGGCAGTGAAAACAGCCACACCCAGCCACACATCAGCCCCTCCCACACCACCAGCAGCTCTTACAAGAAACGCAAAGGTATTTCTAAGAGATTACTTTAGGTTGCTGTTTTCATACTCGGCACTGCTGGCATTTTGAGAGGAGAATTCTGCTGTGCAGCTCTGTCTTGTGGGTCATTGATCCACTACATGACAAGTACTATTCCCTGGTTGTGACAACCCAGAATCATTTCCAAACACTGCCAAAAGTCCTGGGGCAAAAACACCTTCCCCTGAGAACTATGTTTAAAATACTCTAGCGAATGGAGGTTTAGTAGGACAACTAACATCTTCCTATTGCAGATGAAGGAATTCTAAACTATGAAATCACAATTTTAAAAATGCCTTGCCAGGTGTGGTGGCACACACCTGTAATCCCAGCACTCGGGAGGCTGAGGCAGGAGGATCATTGCGAATTCAAGACCAGCCTGGACTACAAAGTGAGCTCAAGGCCAGCCTGAACTGCATAGCAACATCCTGTCTCAAAAAGACACATACACACACACACACACACACACACACACACACTCCTTAATCTTAGAAATAAGACCATAGGTCAGGCGTGATGGCACATGCATATAATCAGCACTCAGAAGGCTGAAGCAGGAAGATTACTGTAAACTGAGAGTGGGGTACATAGTGAGATTCTGTCTTTTTTTTTTTTTCTTTTTGAGATTCTGTCTCAAAAAAACAAAACTAAGGTCCTTTTTATCTTCATCATTTTTCTGCTTTTTCTTTTCCCTTCACACTCAACTCCTTTCCTTTTTTCCCTTCACTCTTCTCCCTGTTCCTGCTGCTACCACCCTATGATCTTCAGTAAACATAGCTACTTACTACACTAAAAAAAAAAAAAAAAAAGCCAGGTGTGATGGTGCATGCCTGTGGTCCCAGCACTTAGGAGGCTGAGACAGGAAGATCACCATGAGTTCAAGGCCACCCTGGACTCCATAGCAAAACCCTGTCTCTAAAAGACACAAGAGAAAGACAAGACAAAAAGAATAAAAAAGAAAAGGGAAAGAGAGAGGGAGGGAGGCAGACAGACAGGCCATAAAAAATCTACTGGATTAGCTACTAAGCTCTCTAAAGTTCTGGCAGAAACAGAGCTACCTGGCAAAAATAAAAGGAACACCAAGGGACAAGATCAAATGCTACAGCCAGGTGTGGTGATGCACGCTTGTAATCACAGCGCTCAGGAGGTTGAGGCAGGAGGATCTCTGAGTTCCAGACCAGCCTGGGCTACAAAGTGTGAGCTCAAGGCCTGCCTGAACTATATAGTGAGACCCTATCCCAAAAAGATGAAAAGAAAAAAGAAAAAACATCAAATATTATAGGTTCTGCTTATTTATTATAAGTTTGGGATAAACTGTTTTTTTAAAAACATATTGGGCATTTAACCTCAAATCATACCCAACTGTTTCAGAGAAAAATTTTTGTTGTTTTATTTTGAAATAGGGTCTAACTATATAGTTCTGGATGGGCTGGAATTGAACAGCAATCCTCCTGACTCAGCCTCCTGAGTGCTGGGATTAGGTGTGCACTATCACACTTGCCTCAGAGAATAATTTTAGAAGTTCTGGTCCAGCCTTAATGAAGAATTAAGTACCAAATGTAAGCCATATATATATAATTAAAAATTTTCTAGTAGCCACATTGAAAAAGGAAAACAAAACTGGTGAAATTAATTTTAGTAATTATTTTGACCCAATGTGTAATATGTCCAAAATATTATCAGTTCAACATGTAATAATTATACAATTGACAGAAGACCCGTCTCCCTGTCTTTTGTTTTGCTCTTTAAATGTATACCTTGGTTAAAAGCACAGTCTGTCCAAAACCAATACACAGCCGGGCGTGGTGGCGCACGCCTGTAATCCCAGCACTTGGGAGGCTGAGGCAGGAGGATTGCTGTGAGTTCAAGGCCAGCCTGGGCTGCAAAGTGAGCTCAAGGCCAACCTGAACTGCATAGTGAGA
>PVLD010004190.1:50939-95057 GCA_004027595.1 Dinomys branickii | reverse complement strand
TCAGAAAATTGCTCTTCTGTCTTGGCCTGAAAAGAACTAGTAATAAATGTAAAGGTGATAACAGAGATTCGGTGCAGCCAGAGGGCGGTGAAAACAGCCACAGCGGCCACACGCCAGCCCCTCCCACACCACCAGCAACTCTCACAAGACACAAGTGACAAATAAATAAACAAATCAATCCACACTTTGGGTGCCTCACGTAGGAGAAACCACGTGAGGGGCTGGGCCGGGGATAGAGCTCAGCGGCACAAGCGCCTGCCTGGCAAGTGCAAGGTGCTGAGGTCAATTCCCAGTACCCAAAAAGCAAATGCAATAACAAAAAGAGAAGTTTAAGCTTGTGTGTCTGATTTACTCACTGAAACTTGAGACTCTTTTTTTTTTTCCGCCTTTTTGAGGCAGGGTCTTGCTATGCAGTTCACGCTGGCCTTGAGCTGACTTTGTGGCTCAGAGTGGTCTTGAACTCAGAACAATGATCCCCTTGCTTTAGCCTCACAAGTGCTGGGATTACAGGTGTGCACCACCACGCCCGGGTTGAGACTCACTAGGGTCTCAACGTGCATCCATTTTCTACAAATGACTCAGGTTTATCTTTCTTTATAGCAGAGTACTACCAACTGCATATAAGTACCACATCTTTACCCAAGTTCTGCTAGGTCGCCTAGGCTAGGCTTGAACTTGCAGTCCTCCTGCCTCAGCTTCCACAGTACTAGGATTACAGGTGTGCACCACCATGGCAGGCTCTTAACAAAACCTTTTAAAAGTACTGGTGCCCGGGCTGGGGATATAGCTCAGTGGAATAAGTGCTTGCCTAGCAAGCGCAGGGTCCTGAGTTCGATCCCCAGTACCGCAAAAAAAAAAAAAAGTACTGGTGCCCTAGGGTGTCACTCAGGTTAAGCAGCAGCCCATGACTAGAACCCAAGAAAGCCCATGGGCAGGGCATCTGTAGCCTAGGAGCCAGTGCTCTAGGAGAAGTACAGACAGCTTTGCTCAGCAGAAACAAAGAGTGATGAGGCTGGACTTTCCCTCCAGAATTTGAAAGGGAAAACACAGAAGGAACTGAAAGAGATAAAAAGCAAAGTAGCAGGAGTTCCTCACAAATGATAGAGTCTTGGAAAAAGGATCGACAGACTGCCAGGAACGGGGGCAGTCAGAAGACCCCTGGCTGCTAAAAAGCGCCCTGGACTCTAGAACACAAGGTACACCTGTGATCTTTCTGTGTCCACTTTGCCACAATGAGTGACCTCAGGACATTCACATACCTGCATTTTTTTCTCTTGCTCATTCTCTCCAATCATCCCAGTACCAGTTACACTTTCACTTCCATCAATGGACACCTGCAGGAAGAAAATAAGGCTTAAGGAAAGTTTTATTTGTGTTTTCAGTGCTTGGGATTACACCCAGGGCTCCATGTAGGGCAGTTTCTTTCTTTTTTTTTTTTTTTGTCTTTTTGAGACAGAGTCTCGCTGTGCAGTTCAGGCTGGCCTTGAACTCACTTTGTAGCTCAGGCCAGTCTCAAACTCCTGCCTCAGCCTCCCAAGTGCTAGGATTTCAGGCGCGCGCCACCATGCCCAGCTAGGGCAGTTTCTCGATAAGTGTATTTTGTTTTCTTTTCATGAAAAGTAAAGAGGCTATATTTCGGGCTTTTTAAAAAAAATAGTGCTGGGGATCAATCCCAGGGCCTTCTACATTTTGGGCAAGTGCTCTACCACTGAGCTACATCCCCACCCCTGCGACAGTCCCAGCACTGTACAATGCTGTACCTTTGCTGCATACTGCTCCAAAGCACTGATGGTGTCAGGATCAATGGTGGCATCCCCGGTGTGCAGCCCCGCCACCGTCCCGTCAGCCTGAATAGCCAGGATGGTGTCAGACTGCGGGACTTGTACTGCATGGTGGATGTAGGCCGTGGTACCATCTTCCAGCTGAACTGCCTGTAATGCACTCTGGTCATAACTATCTGAGGGAGTGGAAGAGAAGGGGATTAAATTAAGGATAAAATGTTTTCCAGCATGTTCTGATGAATTCATTAAAGGTAAAAGCAGCTGCACATTTAAAGGATAGTGGGATGAATTTTTATTGAGCAGTTACTATCTGCTTTATAGGTCTTATTTCACTTAATCCTCACACAAACTCTGTAAGGCAGGTATGTTTATAACCTCCATTATTCAAATGGGAATCTGAGGTGCAGGAAAATACCATTGCTTTTCTCTGGACCAGGAAACTTTACAGTTTTGTTTTGTTATTAAGACAGGGTTTCAGGCCAGGCATGGAGGCACACACCTATAATCTCAGCACTCAGGAGGCTAAGGCAGGAGGATCATTGTAAGTTCAAAACCAGTCTGGTCTACAAAGTGAGCTCAAGGCCAGCCTGAACTGCATAGTCAGACCCTGTCTCAAAAAGACACACACAAAAAAAGGGACAGGGTTTCACTACGCAATTCAGGCTGGCCTTAAACTCTCTTTTTTTGGGTGGGGCAGGATATCAGGAGTCAAACTCAGGACCTTACACTTGCCAGGCAAGCGCTGAACCACTGAGCTAAAAATCTTAGCTGTTGAACTCATTTTATAGCCCAGGCTGGCCTCCAACTTCCATCGATTCTGTCTCAGCCTCCCGAGTGCTGGGATTATAGGTGTGTACCACCAAACCTGGCATTGGAGCAGGAAACTTTAAAAACCTAACAAATAAGCTGGACACTGGTGTATGACTGTAATTCCAGCTATGCAGGAGGCTGAGGCAGTAGTATCACAAGTTCAAATCCAGCCTGAGCAATTTAGTTAGACCCCCCTAGCTCAAAATAAATATTTTAAAAAGAGGGCTAGAGGTATAGCTCAGAACTCTCTGGGTTCATGAGGTCAGGTGTGGTGGCGCAAGCCTATAATCCTAGCACTCTGGAGGCTGAGACAGGAGAATCACCATGAGTTCGAGAGCAGCCCAGGCTACATAGTGAGTTTAAGAGAAGCCTGCAATACAGAGGAAGACCCTGTGTCAAAACAACAACAATAACAAAAACAAACAAACACATCAAGGACTCTCTGGGTTCACTCTCCAGCACCACAAAGGACAAAAGAACAACAGCAAAAAACCATAGCCAGGTGTGGTGGTGCATTCCAGAAATGGAGGTAGAGGATCAAGGGCAATGATCAGGGGCAGCCTAAACTATATAGTGAGGCCTTGTCTCAAAAAGTAAAAAAATAAACACCTAACGGTGGTTAAAATCACTATGCAGGGAAACCAGAACTGGAAGGCATACCAGTCAAAGTTCATGGTGTTCACCAGGCAAACTGTTCCTGGGCAGCTCAAGCGGTTACATGGTGTTTCCTTAAACTGTGGCCCAGCCTGCCGCCATGTGCTTTGAAGAACACAGTTCTTTTATGTGAGAACAGCGCAGCTGCTAAAGGCTGGTCTCACTTTCCCCACTCTCCCGCTTCTCCCTTGTCTGCCGCCTACTCCCAAGGTCGGCGTACCTTTGGAGGCATGGTGAATAAACGCCGTGGTGCCGTCTTCCAGCTGCACTGCTTGACCATCCTCCAGACGCAAACTGTCCCCTGCTCAAGAGTAATGCTTACATTTAGATCTCATGTGTTCCGGCTCCAGGTCATTCAGCCACTGAACACATGACAGCCTATACTTGCTTTGGGTCTTAAACTGTGAAAGTCATTTCAGGAAAGTTGCTTTAGAAAGTGCTTAAAGAGCTGGGCATGGTGGCGCACACCTGCAATCCCAGCACTTGGGAGGCTGAGGCAGGACTGTTGCAATTTTGAGACCAGCTGGGCTACAAGGTGAGTTCAAGGCCAGCCCGAACTGCATAGTGAGACCCTGTCTCAAAATGACAAAAAAAAAAGGTGCTTAAAGGCAAAAAGAACTAGAATACTTGTTTTAGGAATGCAAACGAGGGGATGAGAGTTGAAAGAAGACAAAAAAGAGGGAAATGAACAATACGTAGGATGTGGCTCAAGTAGCAGACACGTTCATGAGGACTGCAGCCCAGCAACCTCTTCTCCACTATATTCGAGAGAAAGCCTTGGCTAAGTTCAGATGCCCGTTAGGGCCTTTCGCAGCATCCAGGGATCTCGCTCTTCAGAAGGAAGACTAGAAATCAGGACCAAGTTGGGGCGGTACGGAAGAGTGGAAGGCGGCAAACTCTGCAGTCTGACAGTCGGGAGGGTCTCCTGTGCTGCCTCTTAGATACTTACTGCTTTTCGGTATGGGTACATGCTGAACATATGCAGCAGAACCGTCTTCCAACTGGATGACCTGTCCATCAATGAGCTTTCCATCTGGAACAAAGGAGTCAAGCCAACACATTAGCATGAAAGAACTGACAGCTTTACACAATTTCAAAACAATATCAACTATAAAAACATAGACTACTTAAGCACATGCTTGTTCATCTTGATTCTTCCCTCAATGTTCTGAAGCAACTGAATAACATATCCAGGTGATCCTACAGAAAGCAGAAAATCCTCCCTCAGCTATCCTTGCTCTGCTCCAGTATCAGGCAGAGGAATTTAAGAGGAAGAGCAGTTTATGAGGGGCTGGGGGTATAGCTCAGTGGCATAAGCGCTTGTCTGGCAAGTGCAAGGTCCTGAGTTCGATCCCCAGTACCGAAAAAAAAAAGAAGAGCAGTTTATTACGGCGAGCTCTGCAAGTCGATCCTCTGTACGCCTTTCTGAGCCACTGAGGGTTAGTCGCCCTGATCATGGGGACACTGAACAGCTACTCCAGTATACATGACAGATGCATCAGTGCCCAGGAAACCAGCTGTCCCTCTCACCCCTGGGGGCTGTACAGACCCCTGTCCACAATGTGCTCAGGTTTCCATAAAAACAAGGAGTTTAGGGCCAGGCATGGTGGTGCATGCCTGTAATCCCAGCATTTGGGAGGCTGAGGCAGGTGGACTGCTGAAACTTTGAGGCCAGCCTGGGCTACGTAGTGAGTCCAGGCCAGCCCAAACTACAAAACAAAACAAAACAACTCCCCACCCTGGAAAAAAATTGAGTTTAGAATAGGACTACTTCCTGGAACAAAGTAAACACTAATTCAAAGACAATGTTATTTAAGCAAAACCAAATGTCTTCACTTTTATGTTTTATAACAACATTAAATAGCCTGAAGTAAAAGAACAAGAAAGGTCTTACTAGAAATAAGCCAGGAACACACACACCACACACTCACTCTCTTCTCCCCAACTGATTTTTTTTTTGAGACAGGGTCTCACTATATAGTTCAGGTTGGACTTGAACTTGCTTGAACTCATGGTGATCCTCCTGCCTCAGCCTCCCAGGTGCTGGGATTACAGGCATACGTCACCACACCCAGCTTCCCCAACTAATTTTTTTTCCCCCCAACTAATTTTGATACCCTTGCCTGGAGTACTTTCCAAATCTCTCACAGGGTATACCCAAATTATCAAAACAAAATTCAGGTTAAATGGAAATAATTTACAATAACCACATGAAATATAGCATCTTTAAGAGAGACTGGAAAGGAGTTATACTGCTAGAGGCTCCAACCCCAAGGCTATCTATAAATCACTAGTGTTCGCTAGCTGTGTCTGAGACGCATACCTTTCGAGTTGTGTTGTATGTAAGCAGTAGAGCCGTCTGCAAGTGTCACTGCTTGCAAGCTCACACCTTCCATGTTTTCTAAATTGTCACCATCTATTATAAAACAAAATCACTTTCTTTAGATAACCACAGTATGGGCATGCTGATTACATTTTTTTAAAAAATGAACATTAGGCAAAAGGCAGGTTGCTTAACTCTTAGCATTTACAAAAAAATATTTCTCTGTCCTACTGTACTCAGAATTCACATCAAATTAGAAAGGCTCTCAGGTTACTGGTGCTGCTAACTAAATGAGGTACAGGGAAGTAAATACAGTGTTTTAATTTTCTCCTTAAGAAAAATGTTATTTCCAAACCCACAAGATCCCTTCTCGTGAACTGCTCACCTGCCACGGTCACTGCCTCTGTGAGGCACAGGGTGACATGCTGAGCCTCCATTCCTGCTCCAGGAAACTCGGTCATCCCCTGCGAATCCCGATTTATTTGGGCTAACAACATTTTCTACCTGAAAGAAAACACCGAGAACAAAGAATGATGCATGTAAAATAAAATCTACTAGTAGTATTTATGAACCATAAAAAAATTGCTAAGGATATAAATAGTTTTTTTTTTTTTTTTTTCCCGGGACCGGGGATCGAACTCAGGGCCCTAGTGCTCAGCGGCAAGCACTTAGCCCACTGAGCTGTACCTCCAGCCCATAAATAGTTTTTGAAAGAAGAAATTTCACATAAAATTTAGGATGACAGTATCAAACAAAAAAAATTGGGGCTGGGGATACAGCTTGGTGGCACAAGCGCCTGCCTGGCAAGCATAAGGTCCTGAGTTCAATTCCCAGTACCAAAAAAAAAAAAAAAATTAGTAAGTCTCAGGGCTGGGGACATAGCTCAGCAGTATAAGTACCTGCCCAGCAAGTGCAAGGTCATGAGCTCGATTCCCAGTACCAAAACAACCCACAAAAAAACAAAACAAAACAAAAAAACAAAACAAAACAAAACAAAAACCTCTTACACTTGAAGAAAGGAGCACTAACAAGGCTTAATAACAGAGCAGTTCGCCAGGTATGCCCTGGTTAGTTCTCAGCAACATGAGGGAGTTTTAGAGACAGAAGTACCAGAGAGAAAGGCCCAGCATGGTGGCTCACACTTGTAATCCCAGCACTTGGGAGACTGAGGCAGGAGGATTTTGTGAGTTTGAGACCAGCCTGGGCTACAAAGTGAGCTCAAGGCCAGCCTGCACTGCATAGCAAGACCATCTCAAACAAAACAAAACAAAAAACGAAGCACCAGAGAGGACAAAAGCCCCGAAACCTTCCAAACACCACTTTGGAAAGTGCTGTTAAAAAGTATGCACTAGAAGCCGGGCACGGAGGCACGTACCTTAGATCCTAACAGCAAAGGAGGCTGAGGCTGAGACAGGAGAATTCCAAGTTCAAGTCCCGCCAGGACAACTTAGAAAGGCTCTGGTTAAAAAAGCAGGACAAAGAATATGGCTCAGTGGTACAGCACCCCTGGGTTCCAAGCTTGGCACTGCCACAGTGGGAAGCGCCATTGCCATCTCTAAGTTACAATGCCATTTACACTTTACTCCAACATGAACAATGTATGTGTTAAGATTTTTTAGTCAGGGGGCTGGGGGTATAGCTCAGTGGCATAAGCGCTTTCCTGGCAAGCGCAAGGTCCTGAGTTCGATCCCCGGTACCGGGGGCGGGGGGGGGGGAGATTTTTTAGTCAAATTGCTTATTTTGTCATAGACAAGGTAAGTAATGCAATGCTAAACAACTATGAAATTCCTGACATGCAACTTTTAGTATTTCTAACAAAGTAAACCTTGTTGGGCTGGGGATATAGCTCAGTGGAATAAGCTACTGCCTGGCAAGCGCAAGGTCCTGAGTTTGATCCCTGATACCACAAAAAACAAACAAAAAACCAAAGTAGACCATGTCCTAAAAAAATGCTGAACAGGGTAATGCATATACATAAAACATATGCCTCTCACTAGAAGTAAATGGGCAGGTCTTGTATTTGCAAAATACTTTTCCAGGTCCAATAATTTACCTCATACTGTTAAGTGGAACAGCTCTGAAGGGCTACAACAGCTCTTAGGCTCTTTGCTGGGCATAGTGGTATATGCCTGTTGCTGCTGCACTCTTCTACCACTGAACTACACCCTAAACTCCCATCTCTGCATTTCCTGTCTTCTCCCCTGAGACATCTTAGGGGTCTCTTTTGCAAAGGACAGCTCTGAGACAGGGGAGGAGGGCCCACCAGTTCCCAAGAGGGACTTTACTTTTCTGTGGCTGCTCAAGCACACTGCAGCCAGCATGGCTATGGCAGACCTCCCTGATAGTTCCAGGAGACATTTTACTCTTCCACTCCTCCGCAGCCCTCCCTCGAGGCAGGGAGGGCCCTGCACACCCCACGTGCATCCTACAGCAGCAGCAGCTGTCACAGATCATAAAGGGATAGTCACTGCTTTGTTCTCCTTTATGCTGCAGCATAAATCTACTAAATACTCCTCCAGATAGTGTATTCCTATTATAGCAGCTGAGTCTTGCTTATGTAGCCCAGGCTGGCCCTCAACTTGCAATCCTCCTATTTCAGCCTCCCAAGTATTAGAATTACAGGTGTGTGTCACACCCAGCTAGCATTTTTTCTTATTATGTATTAGGCACATATTTTGCCATTACATTTTTTTTAATTGGTTGGATGTGCTGGTGAAGGCCTATAATCTCAGCATTGAGGAGGCTGAGGCAGGAGGATTACTGACTGTACATTTGAGGCCAGTATGGGCCACAAAGTAAATTCAAGGCCAGCCTAAACTAAATGGTGTGCTGGGTGTGGTGGCACACACCTGTAATCCCAGCACCTTGGGAGGCTGAGGCAGGAGGATCATTGCCAGTTGGAGACCAGCCTGGGCTACAAAGTGAGCTCAGGACCAGCCTGAACTGCATAGTGCATAGTTCATGCCTCAAAAAAACAAAAATGAATGAATAAATAAATAAAAATAAAAAAATAAACTAAATAATGAGACCCTGTCTAAATAAATAAATAAATACATTTATTATTTTATTCAGAAGCAGAGCAGATTACAAACTTTAACTCCCAGAATTAAGATTACTAGATTAAAAATATGAGTGCTTGCTGGGCGTGGTGACACACCCCTATAATCCTAGTACTGGGGAGGCTGAGGCAGGAGGATTGTCTCAAAAAGAACAATAACGACAACAAGAGCAGTTGTATGCTTCTTACACTTTGTTACCACTTTTTTTGGTTTTTCTGGGGTGCTTTGAACATGCTAGTACCAGTAAGCTACATCCCTACCTCCTGTGGTCGTTTTGTTTGTTTAGTACTGAGGATTGAACCCAGGGCCTCATTCATACCCAGTCGTTTTGATTTTTTGTTTTTGAGACAGGGCCTTGCTATGTAGCCCAGGTCGGCTTGGCGACTTAGCAAAACCCTGTCCCAAAATTAAATTTTACAATGTGTCGCAAAGGTAGTTCAGTGCGAATGCTTGCCTGGCACATATGAGGTCTGGGCTCAATTCCCAATATACCCATCCCCGAGATATATACTTTAAATGTTTTAATTGAACTATGTAAATATATACTTGTTTGCCCAACACTGACAAAAGGTCAAAGTCTTTTCTCTGAAAGCTGGTCTGTAGAACTGTTTCTTTGTTTTGTTTTCTTTTTGGTCTTTCTGAGACAGGGTCTTGCTATGCAGTTCAGGCTGGCCTTGCGCTCACTTTGTAGGCCAGGCTGGCCTTGAACTGCAACAACACTCCTGCCTCAGCCTCCCGAGTGCTGAGATTACAGGAATGTACCACCACGCCCGGCTGACTCATTTAAAATTAAAAAAAAAGGAAAACAGGGGACAGTACATGCTTGTGTGTTGCAATGGTGAAAACCTGTGTGACATTTAATAGTTCTGCCGAGTATGTGATGGTTCATTCATTGCTGGTGTTTAGTAAAACAATGTGATGAAGAGACCTTCTCAAAACTGTACAGTATTCTGAGTACTGTACACAAAATGCTGTATCATGTATGGTATTGTACTATTTATGCACATCTTTAGTTTAATCGTAAATACACTCAGGGCTTTTTTTTGGTGGTACTGGGTATGAACTGAGGACCTTGCGCTTGCCAGGCAGGCGCTTATTCCACTGAGCTATATCCCTGGCCTCTCAGGCCTCTATTGAAAAGGAAATAGCTATATAGTATGGATACTATGGTCACAAGAAGTTGGAATAAATTAATGGTAGTTTACACATCATACACACATACAATAGAATATTATACAAAGTGAGGCTCAGATATTGGAATAAAAAGTAGAATCTCTAATCTTGCCTCAGGGCAGTAATTGTTTATTAATCAAATATTTAATAAGCTTGTATTATGTGCCAGGCCTTCTCACAGGTACTGAGAATTCAATGGTGAACACACAAACAAGGATCCCTCATTCCACTGGGCATGGTGGCACTCGCTTGTAATCCTAGCACTCACGAGGCTGAGGCAGGAAGAACGTATTGAGCTCAAGACCGCTTGGGCTACAAAGTGAGCTCAAGGCCAGCCTGAACTGCATAGTGAGACCCTGTCTCCAAAAAAAAAGATAAACAAAAAGGATCCCTCATGCTATAAAACTTAATAATTCAGGAAAGAGCTCAAAAAAATCCCTCAAAACCAAGTAATGATGAAAACCTCAAGACTCAGACAGTTTTCCTGAAATGATCATAAACTATACATACTTCTAAATAAAGAATAACAACTAAAGTAATAGATTATTTTTCTCCAATCCAGCTAGGTCATTTTTCTACAAATGAACTTTTACTTCATAGCAATAGCCCAATGTTTAGCTTTGATCATTTTGCAAATCATTTATCTTACAAGGGAACTTGAGGAAATGCTCAACATCATTAGCCATCAGAGAAATGCAAATGAAATCCATAAAGACTGAGAGGTGTTGGCCAGGTGTGGAGAAAGGGGAGTCCTTATACCTTACTAGGAGGACTGTAAACAGTAAGGCCACTTCAGAAACCAGTTTGACAGTTCTTTACAAGGTCAAACAAGCTGGTTGTGGCGGCCCACGCCTGGAGTCCCAGCACTCTGGAGGCTGATTGCTGTGAGTACAAGGCCAGCCTGTACATTACGAAAACCTTCTATCAAAAAACCAAAAAAAATCAATTAAAAAAGGCTGAAGTTGGGCGTGGTGGTACACCCCTGTAATCCCAGCACTTGGGAGGCTGAGGAGGGAAGATCATAGAGAGTTTGAGACCAGCGAGCTACAAAGTGAGCTTAAGGCCAGCCTAAACAGCAGGACCCTGTCTCAAAAAAAAAAAAGAAAAAAAAAAAAAAGGTTGAACATATCAGTATAATCTAGCAGCTTTATTCCTATACACACATGTATATATACATATATATACACATATACACATATATATGTATACTTAAGAGAAATAAAAATCTATGTCTACACAAAAACTGGTACACAAATTTCCATAAAAGCACAATTTGAGCCAGGTTTGGTGGCGCATGCCTGTCATCCTAGCACTTGGGAAGCTGAGGCAGGAGGATTGTTGTGAGTTTGAGACCAGTCTGGGCTACAAAGTGAGGTGAAGGCCAACCTGAACTGCATAGCGAGACCCCGTCTCAAAAAGACAAAAAACAAAACAAAACAAACACAATTTGATATAGCCAAAAGATCGAAACCCAAATGTTCAGCAATAGAAGAATGGATAAAATATGCTATGCTCATGATGTCATTTGGCAGTAAAAAAAAAAATCAAGTACTCATATAGGGATGAATGATTCTGGCAGCTAGTATGCTAAGCAAAAACCTGTCTCTCTCACACACACAGACACAAATCATGTATGATCCTCATTAATTGAAATGTTCAGAATAGGCAAATGTAAGGGGGGTGGGTGTTGAGAGGAAATGGGAATAACTGGTAATGGCAGTTTCTTTTTGAGGTAATGAACATGTCCTGAAATTAACTCTCGTGCTGCATCAGTGGGACTGATTTTACATAAAAGAAATGCACAGCCAAGAGTGATGGTGCACACCTGTAATCCCAGCACTCAGGAGGCTGAGGCAGGAGGATCATGAGTTCGAGGCCAGCATGGACTAGAGTGAGCTCAAGGCCAGCCTGAACTGCACAGTGAGACCCTGTCTCAAAAAGACAAAACAACACAAAACAAAATGTACAACTCTGAGTAATTAAAACTTTGAATTATACATTTTTAAATGGCTAACTGTAAGGTATATGAATTATGTCCAAATAACTTTTTACTTGGTACCTGGATTTGAACTCACAACCTCACACTTGCCAGGCAGGTGCTGTGCCACTGAGCTAGATCTCCAGCCCAAACCTATTATTTTTAAAAATAGAGGAGGGGAAATACCTGGAGGCCATCAATTCGTTAAGTCTCTACACAGTCAAAATACGTCAGGGTAAAACCAGTTACATATCTTCTTCTTTTTTTTTTTTATCTTTTTGAGACAAGGTCTCACTATGCAGTTCTGGTTGGCCTTGGGCTCACTTTGTAGCCCAGGCTGGTCTTGGAACTCAGTGATCCTCCTGCCTCAGTCTCCCAAGTGCTGGGATTATAGGCCTGCGCCACCACGCCCAGGTTTATTCATTTTACTGGTGCTGAGATGATCTCTTCATCACATTGTTTTACTAAACACCTAACAATGAATAAATCATCACATGCTCAGAGAAAGTATTAAATATCACACAGGTTTTCCCTAACTATCGCAACATACAAGTATGTACCGTATCTTCTACCAACATCAAGGTCCAAGCTGCAATCTACAATTCCTCCCCACGTTCCTACTTGACCTTGATAGCTGACTTGGAGCAAAGGCGGAAGCTGATTTTAAATAATGGACTGGCAATGTTATTCTTCACTACTTCTTACAACTTCGTTATAATGTGGGGAAGCAAATGGTATAAAGGCAAACGAGGAAGGGAAAAAAACTGGCTCCATCTCACAATAAAACATTACAAGGAACCGTAATGATTTGTTTACACTTGACCAAGACTGGGGAAAAGAGGGGAACGATAAATTACTTATTTTTAATATTCACTACTAGGCCTCAGCGACCTTTAAAAAAAAAAGGATGCGAGACGTCTGTCTGCGATCCGAGGCGGAAACCCCGGGACCGATCTGCAGGTGGGGTCCCGAGTGGCCCTCGGCGGGCCCTGCAGCCCGCGCCCCAGCCCGGCCGGGTGCGAGCCGTGGGCCGGGCGTCCCAGCTGGGGAAGCCTCGCCGCGACCCATCGCGGGACGCACTCCGCGTGGAGGTCAGGCCGAGACGCGCCGCCAGGTTCCCGAGGGCTCCACCTTCCCCCTAATCTCCCTCCCCTCGGCGGTCCCCTAAGGGGAACGGGCGGGGCGCCGCGGCACGGGGGGGGGTGCGTCCTCGGCTAGAAAGGCTCCGCCGCCCTAGAGTGGCGGCCGCGGGTTATTAATAAACTCCGCTTCTGCCCAGGCGCGGCTACCGAGGCGGCCGTAACATCGGCAAAGGCCTGCGGCCGAGAATGAGGAGCGGGAGCCGCAGCCCGGGCCCCGCGCCGCCGCGCTGAGGGCGGCGGCCGGGCGGAGAATAATGCACACTGGGTAAAAACACATTTATATACGAACCTCCGAGAAAATTTTCCAACAATTCCTCCGTCCGACCACCATGCACCAGGACAGGAAACAGCCGCCCGGCCCCCAGGCCCAGCAACTCGCATAGCGTGTCTGAAACCCACCCCCAGGCTCCATTGGGTTATCTTCACGTCACTCATGGGAGGCTTCCTGCTAGCCATTGGTCCAAATTTAGCCTCCGGCAAGGGAACCGCCTTTCGTCACGCCCCATCTCGTGATGTCATATCATCCTGGCCTTCTAGCTCGCGCCTGAGTGGCTCTCGGAAAGGGCGGAATCAAAGCTCCTGTGTGTGACTGGTTGGCAGAACCGCGCATCCCTGAGCGACGCCACTTTACTGACAAGTGAGTTATGCCGATTCTGGGGCCCCAGCAGGAGGCGCCATTTTGTATCGAGGGAGGGAGGCTGGTCCTTGTGATTACCCGGGAGGGAAAACGGGTGACGGGCGCCATTTTCCCCACAGGGGCGAAGAGGCGGCCTTGGGTCTCCCTGTGGGCTTCCCGGAGCGCATTCTGGGTACGAACGGGCTTTGCCTAGCCGTTGCCGAGCGTTGTCGTGTCGCGCGGGGAGAGTCAGGAGGAGCAGGGCACAACGGGAGACCTACCACTCCCTCGGGGCTCTCGGCGCCGGCCCGGGCCCGCGGTCCCGCGCGAGGTCTCCGTCTTCCCGAAAGGGCCGAGACGGGGCTTCCGCGTCGGCCTGCGCTCCGCAGCTGCCGGGCACATCCCGGGCGGCGCAGGGCGCGGCTTCCCTCCCGCCGCTCCTCCGGGCGAGCTTGGCTCAGGGCGGCGGCCGCGGACCCCGCGGGGACGCTGCGGGTGCCGTGGTGCATTCGCGGACGTCTCGCTCAGTGGAAGTCGACGGAGAGGGAGTTTCCGCGCCCTTTTGTGCTTTCTCCACTCGCGTGTGTGTGTGGGGAGCTGGAGCAGTGAGGGCGTGGGCCGGTCTGAGCCGCGCGCCCGCGTCCGGTCAGCATGGGCGCGCTGCAGTGGCCGCCTGTGTGGAGACGGTGCGCGCAACCTCGCCGCAGCCCTCTCCTGACGCCCTGAGAACAGCCCTTCCAGGAGCTACCTTGGCGAGCAGGCCGTTGAGGAGGAAGTAAGCGTGTAGAGACTCGGTGTGTTCAGCGGGGCGTCCAGGTGTGTATCACCACGACAGCTTGGGGGCCTCTAACAAAACCCGGAGAGAAGCGGAGGGTGTTTGATTTCGTTTCTTGCTTTTCAGATGATTATGACATGAGTAGAGAAATAAATAAAAAAGATGTTGCCGGGCGTGGTGGCGCATGCCTATGATCCCAGCACTTGGGAGGCTGAGGCAGGAGGATTATTGCGAGTTCAAGACCAACCTGGGCTACAAAGTGAGCTCAAGGCCAGTCTGAACTGCATAACGAGACCCTATTTCAAAAAGACAAAAAAAAAAAACAAAAAAAAAAAACAGGTATGGTGGCCACCTGGGCTAACAAATTGAGATGAAGGACAGCCTGAGTTGCATAGCGAGACCTTGTCTCAAAAAGACCAATAAATAAATAAGTAAGTAAGTAAGTAAGTAAGGCCCTTATGTGGGCATGTTGCATGCTTGTAAACTCAACATTTATAGGGTACTGAGGCAGGAGGATTGGAAGTTACAGGGCAGTTTGGCGACTTAGCGCATGTCTCATAAAAAACAAGAAACCTAAAAAAGAAAGTGCGTTTCACAGGACATGAACCCAGAGTTACACTCACTTAGCCACCTGGCATAGCTTCCACCTGGAAAGTGAAACACTGTGAATGTTCCAGTTGTTAGGGTTTGATTAGAAAATACTGTTTTAAAACACTACTGGGGGTTGAACCCAGGGTCTTTGCCCTGAGCTAGTTCCCTGGCCCTTGTTTTGTTTCGAGATAGGGTCTCACTATGTAGCCTGGGCTGGGTTGGAATTGTTTCTGCCTCAGCCTCCCAGAGTACTTGGCTTACACGTGTGCACCACCATGCCTTGGAGGTACATAACTTTTTAGAAGAGTTCTAGGTTTAGATTAGTTAAAATGTTTTCAAATCTTAGATCCTGACTTCTCAGTTATGTGTTAACAGAACTTAAGGAATAACTCTTTACCTAGTGTTCTTTTAGTGGACAGTGCATTGTTTCCTTTATTTCACGCTGATTTATAGTACATCCAGCTGGGCATGGTGACACACGTCTGTAATCCCAGCACTTGGGAAGCTGAGGCAGGAGGATCTTTGCGAGTTTGAAGCCAGCCTAGGCTATATAAGTGAGTTCAAGGCCCGCCTGAACTGCATAGTGAGACCCTGTCTCAAAAAGACCAAATAAAAAAGAAGAGTACATCCAGTGTGAATGTAAGTTTTCCTCCTTCTAACGCTACCCTTGGATCACATTAACCTCATGTGTTCCATCTTTGAAAGTACTGTCCAACTTCTGTCAAAGAATGAATTCCCAGGTTTACCAGGGAATTGCAGTCTGTGTGTCAGGCTTAGTGACAAACTGAGGAAAACAGACCTTAATTTATAAGTCATAAATCTCTAAAGCCTCTAAAGACCCCATGTGTGTCACTATCTTCAATAGTGGGCAAGAGAGCCAGGTAGAGGCCACCCTGGGCAGCTTATAAAAAATAAAGATTCTGATACAGATCAGAGGTAGAGTTGCTCTGGTTTGAATCCTTAGTATGGTCAAAGAAAAAAATCTGGGTGTGGTGCCATACACTTGTTATTCTAGCACCTGAGAGGCTGAGGCAGGAGGATCTTCACAAGTTGGAGGCTGGGAGCTGGGGATATAGCTCAGTGGAATAAGCGCCTGTCTAGCAAGCGCGGGGTCCTGAGTTCAATCCCCAGTACCGCCAAAAAAAAAAAAAAAAAAAAAAGTTTTCCTAAAAAAAGGAAAAAAAAAGTTGGAGGCCTGCCTGAACTACATGGTGAGACCTGTCAAAAAAAAAAAAGCCATTCTGTGGGTAATGACCTCCCCATGAGAACATAAAAGGTCTCCATCCCTTTCCAGAAAAGGAGAATAGGAAACAAGCCTCTGGTGCAAAGCCCCAGTTCCTACTTCATGGATGTGAAGTGCTCAGGATGTTAAAATCACCATGGTCTTTAGTGCTGCACATATAGTACTTCTGTGTATTGGCTACTCCACTGCACTCTGCCAACCTACAGGAGGAAAACCAGGCTTAGCAGTGGGTGTTTCTTCAGGAGGAATCAGCACTAACCAGAATCAGGAGTGGGGAGTCATCCTAATAAACACATTTTGGATTTAAAAAAACCTGTGAGTGCTATAAGCTTTTTGGGAAAAAGTGCTTGACTGGGTCTTAATATGCATTACATTTCAGTGATACAGAGTTGAAATGTTTAGAGAAAAAGCATTTTAAGGTTTTTGCCCTTTAGCAACAGGTAGACATTGTCTGATAGGTAATGATATTTGGAAAGCAAATAAAACGGTAAAACAAAATACAGTAAGAATATAAGATCTCAGGTCCTATCACTAAGGCAGAAACAATTGTTTATGATTAAAGTGTTTCTTCATTTGTATTAAATGTGTAATACATTTCATGTGGCCCAAACAATTTGAAACCTTTAAACTTTGGAGACAGAATCTTACATAGTCCAGGCTGACCTTGAACTTGCTATGTAACTCAGGCTGGCTTTGAACTTGCAGTGATCCTCCTGCCTCAGGCTTCCACATGTTGGGATTACAAGTGTACACCACTATCCCAGCAGAAAGCAATTTTTAAAATACACATAATTTCATAAAATTCACCTATTATAAGAGTGCATGTCAGCATGGTGTACTGGTGTGTGCTTATAATTGCAGCACTTGGGGGGCCAAGGCAGGCGATCCCTATGGGTTCAAGTGATTCTCTGTCTCAAGTGATGTGGTATTTAACATACAAGTGCAGTTGGCACCATTATCACATCTAAGACGTTTCCCCCTTCTCCAGATGAAACTCCATGCCCATTAGTAGTCACTCCTCTCCTTACCTTCTGGCAGCCACAGGTCTGCTTTCTATTTCTGCATTTGCCTATTTGGCATTTCGTGTTAATGGGATTTTAATGTCTGGCTTCTCTGAGCATAATTTTTCAAGGATCATTCATGTAGGCTATTAACAAATAACTTTTTTTTTTTTGCAGTATTGGGTATTGAATGCAGGGGTGCTCTACTACAAAGCTACATCCCAAGCCCTTAAAAAAATTTTGAGCCAGACATGGCGACATAGGGCTGTAATCCCAGTACTCAGGAGGCTGAGACAAGATCACCATGAGTTTGAGGTCAGCCAGGGCTACAAAGTTGACTTTAAGGCCAGTCTGAACTGTGTAGTGAAACCCTGTCTCAAAAAGATAAATAAATAAATAAATAAGTAAATAAATAAATAAATAAATAAATAAATAAAAATTTTTTGAGGTAATTTCCCAGGCTGGCCTTGAACTTTTGATCCTTCTATGTCAGCCTACCAAATAGTTGGATTACAGGTGGCACCCCTCTGCCTGGCCAATTCATTAGCTATAAAATAAACACATTATATGGACATAGCACACTTGTTTCACTTAGCTAACAATTTGAGACCAGGAGATAGAAAACCAATAGGCAGTGTCTGAGCTCTCTCATTGCTGAGACAAAAGACACTTTTTTTTTTTTTTTTGGTACTGGGATTAGAACTCGGCCCTTGTGCTTGCCAGGCAGGCACTTGTGCCACTGAGCCATATCCCTGGTCCTTGACACCCAAAGTTAAAGTGGAAAGGGTGGATTTAGCTCACAGTTTGTAGAGGTTTCAGTTCATAGTTGGCTGGCTCCAGGGCAGGTGGCATGGCAGAGGGGGATTGCAGAGGAGGAACAGTTCATAGCAGGCAGAAGACAGTAGAAGCAACAAGCAATGGAAAGACAAGCCTCTTTCCTTTATACCTAGTCTACTGGGATTAGGGCAGTACCAATCCAATTAGGACTGCTGGGCGTGGTGACGCAGGCCTATAATCCCAGCACTTGGGAGGCTGAGGCAAGACCAGCCTGGGCTATATAAGTGAGCTCAAGGCCAGCCTGAACTACATAGCAAGACCCTGTTTCAAAAAGACAAAAAAAAAAAAGAAAATCCAATTGGGACTGATTTAGTAGTCACTCACCCTTGATCCCAGCACTGTACCATGAATCATGAATCACGCGCTCTAGATTCAGCCACCTCTGAAAAAGCCCCACCTATGGCCATGTGAGAGTTTGGGAGGACATCTAGATAAACCATAATGGGAAGGGCCTGAGTAAACTGAAGCTCCAGAAAGTTGGAGTGCAAGGAAGAGAAGCCAGACCTGAGGTCAGAGGCTTAGATAAAAGTGAAAACCACGCTGTTTCAAAGGATAAGGGCCTAGCCAGACGTGGTGGCGCATGCCTGTAATCCCAGCACTTGGGTGAAGCAGAAGGATCATTGTGACTTTGAGGACAGCCTGGGCTACAAAGTGAGCTCAACGCCAACCTGAACTGCTTAGTGAGACCCTATCTCAGACAAAAAAAAAAAAAAAAAAAAAAAAAGACACAGGCCTCTGTAAACTGAGATAAGCCCTAAAAAGTTGGAGTGCAGGAAAATCTCATTCTGATAGCAGAGGCTGAGTTCAAAATGGCATTGTTTCATTTTCACACCAAATTCTGCATATAAACTGGATTTAGGCCTTCCAGGGCATCCTTCCTTGGAGCCCCTCTTGGCTGGAAAGAGCTTTTCTAATAAACTACACCTGGTTCATTACCCACTGCTGTTTGTGGACCATTCTTTGTTGTCTTTAAAAAAATACCCAGGACAAATGGGTAACAACTTTGGCACCCAAAGTGGGGCACTTGTATGGAGAGGTAAGTATGGTGTCAGAATGGCCAGACCTCACATTTTTAATCCATTTTACATGTAATCCCAGCACCTTGGGAGGCTGAGGCAGGAGGATCATTGCAAGTTCCAGACCAGCCTAGGCTACAAAGTGAGCTTAAGGCCAGTCTGAACTGCATAGTGAGGCTCTGTCTTAAAAAGACTTTAAAAAAAAAAGTAACTCTCAGGCTTGTTGTGGTGGCACAGGCTTGTAATCCCAACACTTGGGAGAATGAGGCAGGAGGATCATTGCAAGTTCCCAGCCAACCTGAGTACAAGGCCAGCCTGAACTACATAGCAAAACCCTACCTCAAAAAACAGCAGCAACAACAACAACAACAACAAAAAGTCCCCATAACTCTCCAAAGCGCCTAAAGACCCCAGTTTTTAGAAACTGTATCCCGTTGACGAGTTAAAAGGTACTACAGAGGATCAAAATGGGAGGCAGGCTCCCAGCAGCCTTCTGGTTCATATCTGGCTGACCCTTGAACTCCCTCCTGGGATGGTTGTTCAGGCGGACACTGGGTCCCTTTTGTGAGGCCAGTCTCTGGGTGTGAGGAGCAGGTGAAAGCCAGTGTGATAATTGTGATGCTCAGGCTGGGGCTGCTCTGTGGTGAGTGCTCACAGGAAACCAGATCCCCACAGCCCGATTGGGTATCCAGTAGAGAATCCTCCACTTGCCTGTCAGGATTGGCCTGCACTTCTCTGTGAGGTTAAAGGTAAACTTGGGCCTCTCCAGGTGACCTGAGACCCCTATGTCAGAACCCTCTCACTATCCTCCACTAAGAGTTGAACTACAGGTATGGGCTTTTCTCTTTCCACTAGTATGGCTGACCTTTTCTTCAGATAGGACTTGATAAATTACTGGGCAGGTTAGGGCCTAGCCCACAGTGGGGTGCCTGGGCCCCACCCCCATGTTAGGAAGCCCTTGCATGACAAATAATGCCCTGGGGAAGGTGTCTTATAACCAAGGGTAAGACTGAGGGAGAGTCCCTTAAGCCTTGGTCCTGTTAGAACACTGAAAATGAGTTTGCCCCTCCAGTGCTTGTGGGCAGCGAACTACAGATCCAGTCTCTGAGATGCCTCTCTTCAACCAGATTGCTGTCCCTTATTTTTGGTACTAGGAATTGAACTCAACCTCATGATTCCCAGGCAGGCACTGCACCACTGAGCTCTATCCCCAGCCCCAACTGATACCTTAGGGCCTGCCTCCTAAGTTTTGGTCAGATTGGTCACTACAGACTGATGCTGGTTCCATTCTTACACAGACCATAGTAATCAGTTCTTAAGAGAAAAACACTTGCCTCTGGAAAGTGACCACGTGGCACAGCTGTCGCTCCGTCCTGGAGGCTGGACTGAGGGATAAGCTTGTGAGGGCCTTTCGTGACTCCTGAGCAGAGGTGGAGGAGACAGCATCAAAGATGGAAAGAAGACACTTTTTCTGCCTCACCTCTCCTACACACCGAGTCTCAGGCTTTTCCAGTTACCTCTCATTGTTTGGTTATTTTTTGGTACTGGGAATTGAACTCAGGACCTTGTGCTTGCCAGGCAGGTGCCCAGTTACCTCTCCATTGAGCTGCATCCTTATGAATTGGGAATTACAGCCAGGTATGGTGGTGCCTGTCTGTAATCCCAGCACTTACGAAGCTGATGCCTGAGAATTGTCATGAGTTCGAGGCCAGCCTGGGCTACATAGTTTAGGGCCAGTCTGAAGTACATAGTGAGACCCTTCCTCTAAGAAAAAATAATTGAATTGACACTCAGATCTTAAGGAGAAAACACCCAATCCGTACCTGCACATGGCTTGGCTATTGCTTGGGAAATAAAAATGGCTGATGGAGGCGAATATCAATTATAATATGGTCCTTTAACTAGACTTACTTTGCAAAAGGCAGGTAAATGGTCACAAGTGCCTTGCATGCAGGCTGTCTTTGCTTTGAGAGAATCCTGACCTATTGTCATGTAGCATAGACTCAGCCTTGCTGACAACCCATACCTCTTCAGTCCCTGAGAGCCCTCCCCTTTCCCCAAAAAGTACGAAGTGCCCTCATCCTGTCCTCATCCCTTCTCTTCCCAGGAGGAAATTCCTCAAGAGGCCTCCTGTCCCCTCTATCCTGGGTCTGCAGTACAGGAGTAGGGGCAATGACACCCTACTTTGCTTCCTCTCCAGATGATAGGAATGTGGCCAGAGGGACCCCAGGCAGGCTCTGTGCCTTTCCTTTCCCTCTGGGAGACCTCTGGACAGATCAACACAGACCTGGACAAGTTTTCAGTGGACCCTGATGTCACAGAAGCTCCTTCATAGAAAAAGGGGTGCAAAGGTCAGCATATGAAAAGTGGCATCCTCAACAAAAGTCACAGAAAGCTCACCCCTTTCCCCAGAAATAAGCAGTCAGCTAGCAGAACTAGTTGCTCTCAGCCAGACCTCAAACTAAATGAAGGGAAGAGGGATAACACATACAAGACTTAACGTGTGCCTTTTTGGCCCTGGCTGCCCATGCTGCTGTCAGGAAAAAAAAAAAAGTCTAATTTCCTCACAGTCACAGAATCCCCAATAAAATATCACTAAGAAACTGACCACCTGCTAAGTGGGATAGTCCTCCCTTGAGAAAGTATCTAGCAAAAGGGAGCACACCAAAGCGCACCAAAAGGGAGCTGGTGAAATAGAAGGTACCAGGCATGGTGGCACACACCTGTAATCCTAGCACTTGGGAGGCTGAGGCAAGAGCGTCACCACAAGTTCAAGGCCATCCTCAACTACATAGTGAATTCAAGGCCAGCCTGAACTACATAGTGAGATCCTGTCTCAAAAAAAATAGCAAAAAAAAAAAAAAAAAGAGTTAACCAAATGAATAGAAGGGGCTGGGGATATAGCTCAGTGGAATAAGCGCCTGCCTAGCAAGCGCAGGGTCCTGAGTTCGATCTCCAGTACCGCCAAAAAAAAAAAAAAAAAAGAATTAAAAAAAATAGCAAAAGGGTGGTTGACATGGCAGCTGGAGCAGCAGCATGAAAGCCCCTCCCGGAAGCCACTTTTTAAATTTTAATTTTATTTATTTTTACTTTTATTTATTTATTTTTGTCTTTTTGAGACAGGGTCTTGCTTTGTAGTTCAGGCTGGCCTTGAGCTTATTCTGTAGCCCAGGCTGGTCTCAAACTCAAGACAATCCTCCTGCCTCAGCCTCCTGAGTGCTGGGATTACAGGTGTGTGCCACCACGCCTGGCCTGTGCTTGCTTGCTTGCTTTTTTTGTTTTTTTTTTTGGCTTTTTGATGGAGGCCACTTTAAATCCTTTAAAAACATTCCCTAGGAGAGAGACTAAGCTCTAGTACTCTCAAAGTATCTGCCCCATGGGCTACATTTACCATCCTCGGTTCTTTTTTTTTTGAGACAAGGTTTTGCTATGCAGTTCAGGCTGGCCTTGAGCTCACTTTGTAGCTCAGGTTGGTCTCAAACTTGCAGTGATCCTCCTACCTCAGCCTCCCAAGTGCTGGGATTACAGGCGTGTGCCACCACGTCCTCCAGTTTACCTTCCTCAGTTCTAAATAAAGAAAAGAAAAACTTCTGACAGCTAGCTAGTAAAAGGTTCTAGGGGGCTAGGGATATAGCTCAGTGGCATAAGCGTCTGCTTGGCAAGTGCAAGGTCCTGAGTTTGATCCCTGGTACCTCAAAAAAAAAAGGTCCTGAAGGCCCTTCATCAGTCCTTCCAGAATAATAGTGCCTATCCTTTCCAGGCCAGTTACTCTGGGAATCTCAACAGACCTAGGTATACACTGTGCCAGGAGCCCCTATTCTTTAAGAGTAGAGGACCAGTGAGATTTTCAAAACTATCTCTGCAGGGCTGGGGATGTGGCTCAGTGGCATAAGTGCCTGCCTGGCAAGAGCAAGGTTCTGAGTTCAATCCCCAGTACTGCAAAACATAAATAAATAAATAAGTTAAAAAAAAAAACAAAAACTATTTCTGCAAATTAATCCAGGAGACTGAGTTTTCCTGGACTGCCCTTTTACCCACTGCCTTGCTCATGAACTCCCCATAATATCTGGGCCTTAGCCCATGTGAGATGCTGTATGGGAGATGTCACAGACAGAAGCTTCTTCAGAGAAAGGGAGGCCCTTTCTTAATAATGACTAGATCCAGAATTGCCCGCCTGAAACCTCTGTCTCACTTCCAGAGGGCCTTCCAAAAGAACACAGAGCCCCAACCCAGAGGACAGCAATCTCTTTTTAAGCAAAGGACCTGGTCTTAGTAAAATCTCTGCCTACCTCCTCTCTGTTCCTTGACTCAAATGGGAGGGACCCCATGCAGTAATTCTCTCTGCTGCCTCAGCAGCTAAGGTCTCCAGATCCACAATTCCTGGATCCACCATTTCTGCCTAAAACCTTGGTTAATGAACCAGAAAAAGTCTCACTGGATTGGCCAGCAAGAGGAGCACTGCTTATCAGATACTCCTGCAAGCTGGTAAAAAACTTAAAAATTTCTCTTTAAGAAAAACACCATCGGGCTGGGGATATAGCTCAGTGGAATAAGCGCTTGCCTAGCAAGCGCAGGGTCCTGAGTTCGATCCCCAGTACCGCAAAAAAAAAAAAAAAAAAAAAAAAAGAAAAACACCATCTTCTTCTCTAAAAGATAAATAATGATCCATCGAAGCCTTGATTCACCCCCTATTCTGGCTGAATCTCCTGTGAGGAATATTCATTATGATTTTCCTTTGGTGTCTCTTAACCTGTTGGTTCCCAGAGAGTGAAGTCATTTTCACTGTAAAGTAAGTCCTCCTCTAATTAAAAAATTAGCCCTGTCCCCAAAATAGATCCTAAGACCCAAATTCTGGTCTCTGTTTCATATCTCTGTTTCCTACTTTATTCAGGTTACCTTTCACCTCCTTTCTGACCTACAGTGATACCTCTCCTCACTCTCCTTGCTAATAGATACCTTTATACAAGAACCATGACTTCAAGGCATCTTCCAAGAGTTTTTACCCATCCAAACCTGTTCTGCTCCTGTCTTTGCTGGTAGGTATAAACTCACCAGCCTAATCTACCATCCCCATCTTACCCAGGACAGAATACTTGTATCACACATTTTATCCTTTACCTTCTGGAAAGAAGGAAACATCCGTTCCTTTTTTTTTTTTTTTCTGGGACCGGGGATCGAACTCAGGGCCTTAGTGCTTAGCGGCAAGCACTTACCCCACTGAGCTGTACCTCCAGCCCTCCTTTACCTTCTGAACCACTCCAACCCCACAGCAGCAAAAAGCTGCTGGCGATGCCTCTTCCCTACTGCCATGGCGCACCACGTGGTCCCTAATGAAGGAGCTAATTGTGTCCAGTTCCCATACATAGGAGGGCAATACTACTTACATTTAGATGAGGGAAAGACTGTCTCCTATAAACAAGAGACACAGTCAAAACAGTAGCAGGTTCCCTTTCACGCCCTCCCAGGGCAATTGTGGTGCAAATGCTCCAAGTGTGCCCTGGCCCACGCCCTCGTTTCGACATTTCTAGCTTCAGCTTCGGAGACCCATTGCCCAGCTGCTAGGGGTGGGGAACGGTAATGCTGGAGCCACATGGTCTGGACCCGCCCCCACCCATAGCACGACGACAGGGTGGAGCCGGGCGGTCCGCTGTGAGCATATGTGCTTTCCCACCTCCAACCATGGCAGTCTGTTTACACCCCTGTATGTTATAGTATAGTCTGAGGCAGCTATATCTCTTTCCAAGGTGAGAGTCCAAGGATATAGATAAACCCAGGAGTACAGTTATTATCACAGGGAAGAGAACGGATTGAGTGGTAGGGTAATGGAGATGAGGGAGGAGAAAAAATGAACTGATCGAAAGGGCCATCATCTGTGTAACTGAGTAACAAAGATGAAGGTAACATTATGTAGGACAGCATCCAGAGCTAATTGCCTTCTATGTTCTCTATAATTCTGTATTTCCTCAGTCGTTTTTGTATTAGCAGAAGTGAAGACTACTTTATATTATACAGCATCCAGTGCAAATTCCCTACTATCTTATCTATAATTTGGTATTTCCTTTAATGCTTTTGTGTTAACTAATGTGAAGATAACTATGTAATACAACACCCAGTTCTAATTCCCTACTATAATCTGTATAACTTTGTATTCTCTGTACTGTTTATGGCTTTTCTGGTTCATATGTCTCCATTCTTTTGTCTTTAAAATAAAAATAAAAATAATAAAAAAATTCAAATGCTCCAAGTGTGGACCACACATAACACGTCAGCAACCAAAGGGATTATCGGCCCCTATGCTGCCCTAAGCCCCTCTGCTTCAGTGTCCTAGCACCTGTTTTTGCTTGACCTTCCTAAAGGCTCTTGCTGGACTCAGTTCCAGTCAAAGTGATAAGCCCACAAGAACAAAAAAGGACAGTCCCATTTATCCCCTGATATATCAGCTTGGGGATTACAGCGGGGACTGGTACGGGGTTAGTGAGTCTTACATCCCTCACCTATTTCAACCAGCTCTGAGTTTGCTGAAGGTCTGCAGCAAGTGGCACAGAGCCTAATACCCCTCCCAAAACAAGCAGACTGACCAGTAGCAGCAGCGGCTCTACAAAAAGAGGGGATTAGACCTCCTGACTGCTAAAAGAGAAATGGTTTTATGCCAACCAGGATAAAACAGTAAGTGATGCAATACAAAAACTGATTGTGCTTCTAAGGTCTGCTAAAAATTATCTGGGCCACAGGGATTCTGGTCCAGGGTCTGGAATTTTCGACATCCTAGTTACTTCCACTGGTGGGACCATTGCTAAGACTTCTGTTTTTTTGGAGTGGGTACTGGGAATTGAACTCAGGGCCCTGTGCTTATCAGGCAGGCCTGTGCCACTGAGCTGTACTTACAGCCCATTTTTTGAGACAGGGTCCTCTCTATGTAATTCAGGGGGCCTTGAACTTACTAGGCAAATCCAGGCTGGCCTTGTACTTGCGGTGATCATCTTGCTTCAGCCTCCCAAGTGCTGGGATTACAGGTGTGTGCCCCCGCAATCAGCTCTTATTTAGCTGTCTTAAAGCTATGATGGTGGTGTGGACAGACACACCGGCTGGCACTCTCCCTAGTTCCTACTGAGGCCCTTGGGTAGACTCCGGAGCAGATGCTGCCTGCCTGCCGCCTTCTTAATGCCCCGCAGCCAGGGCAGCAGAGGCCGTTAGGGACACCGCTGATGGGGGGTGTTGAGGCTAGGGAATAAAAATAACAGACAGGGTAAGGGCCTCAATAAACTGGAACAAGCTCAAAAGCACAAGGGAAATCAATCCTCCTGACATCAGACCTAGTTAAAGACAGCAACCACATTATTTCAATGGACAAGGTCTTAGAGAAACTGAAATAAACCCTAAAAAGTTAAAGAGTAAGAAAAGTCTGCCCTAGCTAGTAATCAAAGCACTCAGGAGGCTGAGATAGGAGAATGCCCATGAGTTCAAGGCCAGTTTGGTCTACATAAGTGAGTGCAAGGTCAAGCCTGTACAACATAGTAAGACCTACCTAAAAACAAAGAAAAAAAGAAAAGTCTGAATCCCAGTGTGGTGGCTCACGCCTGTAATTGTGCACGCCTGTAATTGCCTGTAATCGGGGAGGCAGAGGCAGGGGTGTATCCTTGGGAATTCAAGGCCAGCCTGGGCTATAAAGTGAGCACAAGGCCAGCCTGAACTTCATATGAGACCTTGTCTCAAAAAGACAAAAACCAAAAAAATACCCCTGAAAAACAAAGAAAAGTCTGACCTTCTGACATGCAAGGCTTAGCCCAAAGTGGTAAGCACAGTGTATTTAGTTTTCAGGCTGAAATTTACATGTCAACAAAACCCTGCACTTAGGCCCCCATAGCATTCTTCCTTGGAGCCTTTGAGCTGGAGAGAGCTTTTCTTTGTTGTAATAAATTGCATCCAGTTTGCTCCCCGCTGCTTTTCTTAGGCTTCATTTCTTGTTGTCTTCAAAACACCTGGTGGGAAGAAAAACTGGTAACAAATTGCTGGATATTTGTTTAGACCTCTGGCTATTAGGAATAATGTCACTCTGCAGATTTTTATGCATTTGTTTTGCTTGAAACAACCTGGATTCTGACTCATGATCCCCTTGCCTTCACTTCTGAAGTGCCAGAATTATAGGCCATATGTATCATCACTCCCAGCTTCTTTTCCCAGTTTGTTCTATGGGCCTGTTTTGTTTCTCTTGGTATATATGGGATGGAGTTGCTGGATTATATTATAACACTATTTTCAACCTTTAAGAAACTACCAAATTCTTTTCTGTAACAGTTGACCATTTTGCACCTCATCAGAAATGTAAAAGGGTTCTGGTTTCTCTGTCTTTGTTTATACTTGTAATGATTTTGTTTTTTTTCTTGGGGGGGTTGCTGTGCTGTGCTGGACATCAAACCCAGAGCCTCATGAATGTAAGCCAAGGGTTCTACCACAGAATTATATTGCCAGCACTTGTTCTTTTTAAAAAAGGGGGGGAGGGCTGGGGATATAGCTCAGTGGAATAAGCACCTGCCTGGCAAGTGCAAGGTCCTAAGTTTGATCCCCAGAAACACAAAAAAATAAAATGTATTAATTCTGATTTGCATTTGTTTTCTTTTTTTTTGAGACAGAGTCTTGCTATGCAGTTCAGGCTGGCCTTGAGCTCACTTTGTAGCCCAGGCTGGCCATGTGCTCGCAATGATCCTGCTGCCTCAGCCTCCTGAGTGCTAGGATTACAGGTGTGTGCTACTGGGCCAGGCTTTTTTAACTTTAAACGCTACATTTCCCTAATGACTGACAATGCTGAACATCTATTCCTGGTACTAATCATTTGTGTATCTTTGGAAGAATCACCCTTCTCCCCCTTCCCAGGGCTTTCCACAAGTTTTTACTAAGAGTTTTTACATATTCTAGATACTAGCCCCCCTTGGCAGATAGTTTTGTCAATATTTTGTCATCTTTCCATTTTCTTAACGTCCTTTGCATTTTACATTTTGCTAAGTCCACATGTTTACATTCAGATTTCTGATCCATCTTAAATTTGGAGATAGTTAAGGGACCTATTTTGTGAAGACACATCTTTACATTTATGTATTTCATTCAACAGTGCTTTCTAGTTTTGAGTTTTACTTTTTTTGTATTTATTCACAAATTATTTTTTGAGACAGGGTCTTATTATGTAGTTCAGGCTGGCCTTGAACTCACTGTGTAATCCCATCTGCCCTCAAACTCACAGCAAACTTCTTGCCTCAGCCTCTGGGAGTGCTGGGATTTGGAGGCAGGCACCACCACACTAAGTGTAACTGACAAATTACTTGTGCTTTGAAAATGTGGAGAGGGACAATAATCTCTCACACAGAGAAAATTATTAATTGCTCCCACAGGGCTAAAATGACTCCTACTGCTGTTAATTTTGGTCTTTGAATCTCCACATCAACCTAAGCTTTAATTATATTTATGACTGTCTTTTCTTGCTTGTTGGTCTTTCAAGGTAACCTTTACCTATCCTTCAACAGAAATAGTACTATCACCGAGAGCATTTGAAGTGGACCTGCAAACTTTTTTACAGTGAGCCAAAGTATAAAATACTATTGCAAAGGTGACAGCAGGATAAAAGCTGGACTTCAGTGGAGACACTTTGATTTTTGTCTCTTTTGAGACAGGGTCTCACAATGCAGTTCAGGCTGGCCTTGAGCTCACTTTGTAGCCCAGCCTGGCCTCAAACTCAAGGGTCCTCCTGCCTCATCCTTCCCAGTGCTGGGATTACAAGTGTGTACTACCACACCCTGCAGTCACAGATTTTGCCAACATTTAAATTAGAGATGTGTTTAAAAGTACAGTGAATGCTTCTTCTAAGTACCATCCAATAGGACAAATGGTGTACTTACCTTTTCTAACTGTGTGACAAATTTTAACTATGATTCTCTTCCAAGCATTCTAACAGATCTAAACACGAAGGCAGGGCCAGGGATCTAGCTCAGCAGCACAGTGCCTGCCTTGGCAAAGCACAAGGTCCTGAGTTCAATTTCCAGTCCCTGCCCCCCAAGAAGAAAAAAAAGGAACTTGAAGGCAGTGCTAAATTTATTACATGTTGTGACTGAACAGTTTGTCACTGAGTTGCACAATTCTGCAGCTTCAAATTGCAGGGTTTTAATCCATTTATGCCGAAGAGTGCAATTTTTTCTTTTGCACAGAATTTATGTTACCTAGAAAAATTCAAGGAACATGACTTTGAAAAATTTTTATGATGTACCCTTGTTTGTGGCATCCCAAAAATGGAGGAATGAGGCATAGATGGGTTAAGAAATGTCATCATGAACAACACCTGGGTATGTGGTGATGCTCCTAAGAGCAAGGTTCAGTGTTCTCAGTGGAAATCACCCAATTCTCATGTGAAAAACACATCAGTCCTTTTTCCTTTTTGGTGGTCGTGGTTACTGGGTTTGCACTGAAGTCCTTAACACATGCCATGCCAGCAATTCACTACTGAGCTACACCCTCCTACCTGTATCTTTTGACACTGATGAATCGTGTGAACGAAGTTCGTGCCCAGGAACACTATGGTAAACTTTTAAGATTCTAAGGACTTACACACAGCCTGAGTTGCCGGGCATGGTGGTGGATGCCTGTAATCCCAGCACTCAGCAGGCTGAGGCAGAAGGATCCTAAAAAGTGAGCTCAAGGCCAGCTTGAACCACACAGTGAGACCCTGTCTCAAAAAACGAAAAACAAAAAACTCACAGCCTGAGAAATGGACATGATAATGTTCAGTGTTTATCACCTTTCTTTTTTGGTGCCAGGAATTGAACTCAGGGCCTTATTACACTTGCCAGGAAGGTACTTGTGGTGCTGAACTAGATCCGCAGCCCATTACATCACTTCTGGTATGGCAATTTCTACTGAATAAAAACATGTCTCACCCAACTTATTCCCTACATGTGGCATTGTGAGACTTCTGGCTCTTCTCCAAAATCAAAATGACCACAAAAAGTAAATGCTTTAAATCAATTCAGGACATTAAGGCAGCCATAAGAATACAACTAAATACATTCAGGAAAAAAAATTTCCATTCATTTTACAAGCTCAGAATGAGTATTATGTATGTGCATACAAGACATTTTTATCTAATTATTTTTCTCTTTCTGAGATGGGGTCTTGCTATGCAGTTCAGGCTGGCCTTGAACTCGTAAGGGTCCTTCCTCAGCCCCGAGTGCTGGGGTTACAGGCATGCACCATCCAGTTGACACCATCTTTGTTTTTGTTTGGGGGAATCAAACTCAGGACCTTGCACTTGCCAGGCTCCCCTGCCCACATTTATCTAATTCTTAATGCCTTTTTTTCCTTCATACCTGCTTCAGGGGGCTACATCTGGGACTGAATAGCAGCATATGTAGTTTGGCTACCCTTACTCTATCCTCTGGTCGGTTCCAGAGCTAAATATAGCAGCCACTATTCTGGATAAGGTACATCTAAAATAAGACTATAGGGTTGTAAAAACTGAAAAGACTATATTGGGAAAACATAAAAAAGTCTAATTATAAGATAGTATTATAAATACTTAAAAGTTTCTAAAGCCTTGCATCTGTATCTAGCAACTCTAACATGCTCAGATCTGTTTTTCTTCTTTCTTTTTGAGACAGGGTCTCACTATGCAATTCAGGCTGGCCTTGAGCTCACTTTGTAGCCCAGGCTGGTTTCCAACTCAAGAGGATCCTCCTGCCTCAGCCTCCCAATTGCTGAGGTTACAGGTGTGTGCCACCATGCCCGGGTCAGATTTATGATTTGTAAGAAATTAACTGGATGGGCATGTGGTGCACACTTAATAGTCCTAGCTACTCTGGAGGCCAATGCAGTCTTAAGAGGACAAGTTCAAGGCCAGCTTGGCCAACTTAGTAAGACGTCTCAGAATTTAAATAGAGGGTTGGGGGATATACCTCAGTAATCTTTGGGTTCAATCCTCAGTACAACAATATCATAATTTGATGTTAGATTTAAGGAAGCCAGGCCGGGAGTGGTGGCACACTCCTGTAATCTCAGTACTTGGGAGGCTGAGGCAGGAGGATCACTGTGAATTCAAGGTCAGCCTGGGCTACAAACTGAGCTCAAGTCCAGCCTAAACTGCATATCAAGACCCTGTCTCAAAAAGACCAAAAAAGGAAGCCGTGAAAATTGAGCCATAAAACCCATTACAATAGAAACACATTTTGCAAGTGCAGGGTCCTGAGTTCGATCCCCAGTACCGCAAAAAAAAAAAAAAAGGCAAAAAAATAGAAACACATTTTTGGGGCTGGAGGTATAGCTCAGTGGTGTAAGTGCTTGCCCGCTAAGCACTAAGGCCCTGAGTTTGATCCCCGGTACCGGAAAAAAAAAATAAAAACAACAACAACAAAAAAAAAAAAACAAAAAAACCCACATTTTGACCAATAGGTCTACATCTCTATATCCAAGTTAAAATCTGTTGAATGCAGATTAGTGGAATTATTCGATACACAAGACACAATGAGACTTCTTTTTTTTTTTGTACTGGAATTGAACTCAGGACCTTGCGCTTGCCAGGCAGGCGCTTGTGCCGCTGAGCTATATTCCCAGTCCACTGACTTGTTGCCAATACATTTTCTTGAAACAACCTCCGCAAATGATAATTTTCATTCTGTGCATGGGAATAACTAAAACCTTTATTAGATATGGTTTTCAAGTAACAATAATGTGAAAATTGGAAGTATCAATTCAAAGAGCAGTGGAATCTGAAATTTAAAAAAGTAGACTATTATGGGACCAAAAAAAAGACGAGAATCTTAATGCTATTCAGTAGCTTCCCTCTGTACACAATGTTGCATATATACAACTACTCCATTTTTATTTTATTGATTTTATATTATAATGAAATCCCTTTAAGCAACCTAGGTATACAGTTGGTGTCCAGCATGGGGGGAAGGAGTAGAAACATTTGATTAACAGTTTTTATCCACACAGTTCAGACAGACAGTTTTTTTCTTTTTGCTGAGATTTTAGTAATAAATTCATAAATTAGGAAATACTTTCATTCCTTCAGTGTTAAAATAGAAAACTGAACAGTGCCAACAATAGTGGCTTAATTACTGGTATACAAGAAAAACACAACACCAACAAGTTTTCTTAATTATGCATTTTAAATACCAATATGTGCATTTCATTTTTACAGTTATAAATTTTCTAACCTGTTTTAGACAACAGCATGTAATAGTTTTGAATCAATTGAATGTTGCTTTCAATTTGAAATATTATGAATACATGTGTATAAAAAATAACCCAATGTATGACTCATCTGACATGTTTAAAGATCCATAAAGGCTTATTTTTGAACATGCAGTTAGGAAGAGAGGGAAGCAAGCCAACCTCTCTACACTGTCTTGCTGCTGGCTTGTTTTTGCAGTGGTATCAGTAGTGGTTTTTGGAAGGAACCATGTGCCTTCAGCCCATCTAGTTAAGATCAGATACCACAATCATCAAGAGGGGTAGAGGAGATGGGGAGAGGAGAGTGGGCAGGTGTTAAACGTCAAATTTTAAGTGTGCCTTTTGCACTCTTTCTGGGTGCAGGATAAAAACAGGCCAATGAAAGGGAAAATTATATATAATTAGGAACAAAATTATAATTGAATCAAGACATAATAGCCAAATTCAGTTTTAATAGACTGCATATATAGATGTTCAGCCATACTCTTAAGATCAACTCTTTAAGAGCGTAACTTTATATCAAACTTACATGCTTTAGATACCACCTTTCTTATTTCTTATACTAAGGTCTTGTATCTAAATATCCACTTGTACACTGAGAGCTTTAAGAAAAAAACAGGACACAGAGGGATTGCCATTTTTAGCAGCAATGAAATATCACTAACCCCTTTTTATATACCGAATTCAAGTCACTATCAGAGGTGAGTGCACCACAAAGTCACTAGGTACAAAATTGCTAGTTCATTTTTAAATAACTTGAAATTATCCCTGCCCCCCACCCCATTAATCCCTTTTATAAACAGCAAACATTTTTGCTTTTATACATAGGCTAGCAGGCTTGTTTCAATATGAAAGTGCTAATTCATTTACAGATTTTTAAATCAGTTATGTAGTGCTACAATAAATGTCCAATAATCTACATAGGAACAACCTTTGATGAATGAAAATGATGAAGACAGAATAAGGCTATCAGATTACCTTACCTTATTTACATACAAAGTATACCCAATGGTAAGGAGACAGAAATCGGACAAATACTCATAGGTGTAAAAATTACATCTACCTTTGAGCTTTATACTGTAAATGAGACATTTTAAATAGTCCTGTAGCCCATGCCTATTTTTTTTTCCTCAGAAAAAGAAAAGCTGCCTTCATGACATCCCCTCTTGTTTCAGATTTTCCACAGTGTCACTTGAAGCTTCAGTCAGGATCTTGCTTTCTTCAAAAAATAAAGAAAATACCCACTAGTCACCCCCCCATCCCTCTGGTTTCTTGTCCAGTGCCAGGCTGCATGATCAGGTCCCAACTCCTGGATTTCTTCCTTTCTGTATCCATCTATTGATCAATTAGTTTAGAGTAGATAGCATGAACCAGTTCTGGAACCACTACAAGGAGGAACACAAGCTCTTCACTACAACCACACAGCAGGAAAGGGAGCAGTAACTCAATTCATCCCTGGGGCCGGGCCTCCAAAATTAAAAGAACTTGGCACAACCGGAGCACTGAATTTGTATCCTCCATGCTTCTCAATCATTTTGGATTCTAGAGAACAAATAAGTACAATTTTAATAGGGCATTCAATTGTCTTGCTACTTTGGCTGAGGGGAGGAACTCATAATATTTAACAAGCCAATAACCTAACCACCAAGAGTAGCCAGAAGATATAGGCGTGAGAGAGGGTATTGCCTATGTAGAGAAGATTATCCCTCTTATATGCTAGACTTCTTAGCCAATTTTCATTTTCCACTGTTAAGAAGAAAATGAATCTTTAAAATCCCATTTTGATTCAAATGTACCCATACAGGCTTATCTAAAAAAGGAACAAAAATTTAACAAATCAAATGCACACTAATGCAAAATGCTATGCCTTATTTATAAAGAGCCCCCGAGTGGCCTTCACACGGAGCCATCTCCACAGCTCTTTTTATACTGAGACAGGACCACATTAAGTCACTAACTGCCCAGGCTGCAGCTGACTTGTGATTAACTTGCATCAGTCTCTCAGAGCACTGAAATAGCAGGTGCGCATCACCACGCCCCGCTAAGAGGACCTTCTCTGACTGTGACTATAAAGTTAGTTGGGTACCATTACACTGTGTATAAATAAAGTGTATATTTTTAAAATGCATGCAGAGATCAGAGTATAGCTTAGTGGTACAGCACTTGCCTAGCATGCTCAAGGCCATACATTTGATTCTCAGCACTTCTAAACAAACCAAAACAATACAAATTTGTAAAACCTCCCCATATACTAAAGAGTTTAAAGAAAGAAATGTCTGGGATTTTCTTTTTTTTTTTCTTTTTTGGCGGTACTGGGGATCAAACTCAGGACCCTGCGCTTGCTAGGCAGGCACTTATTCCACTGAGCTATATCCCCAGCCCGTTGGGATTTCCTTTAAAAGACAGGAATACGCCAGGCGTGGTGGCACATGCCTGTAATCTCAGCACTCAGGAGGATCCTCGTGAGTTTTGAGACCAGCCTGGGCTATAAGGTGAGCTCAAGGCCAGCCTGAACTGCATAGTGAGACCCTGTCTCAAAAAAGAGAAAAGCAAACAAACAAAAAAAACAAACAGAAAGTTAAGTTTTACATTTTAACACAATTGCCTATTATCAAACAATCATCATGACTTGGGCATAGTGGCACACAGCTGTAAACCCAGCACTAGTGAGGCTGAGGCAAGAGAAGATTTTAAACAGTCTTATTACAGCACTCTACCACTGAGGTAACACCGCCAGCCTACATAGCGCTGTAATTTTAACCCTTTCGTAAGACTCTAAAGCCACGAGTTACACCAAAGAGGGGCTGTGGCTGACTGACATACCATGAGCTGCTCTTCTTTGATCAGCCAGAGTTGCTATGTCCTGTAACTGTTTCCTTTGTTCTTCATTAAGACCATGAGTCAGAGCCTGATACCACACAGGATTACGATTTTGAATAGCTGTCAAAATAAAAACAAAGGCAAAAGAGCAATAATAAAGGACTGGTAGCTACTTTCTGTTCTGTTCCCCTTTCTTTGCCCTGGACATTGACATTTGGATTTATTTTATATGCTTCCAAAAACTTTAAAAGTTACCTTATTTGTGATGAAAAATATATAGGAATAATAATTAACTATAGTTTATCTTTGTGCTTAAAAAAATTTAAAAAGACCCCAAAAACCCCCACAGTAACAATAAAAAAAACAAAATAGCACCCTTGAAGATATGATCAAAGCTACTCAGGTTAAATTCCCAAACCCCTCAATTTAAGCTTTAGACAGATGCATGGTAAGTGTGAATTGTACAAAAGAAATGCCTTTTTCTTGCTTTGCCTACTCAGACACCTTTCTTTAGTATATCTTGAGCTGCAGCATGTAACTAGATGGTAGCACACTTGCTTAGCATGTGCAAGACCCTGGGTTCAATCTCTAGGAAACAAAATTTTCTTTTCCTATATAGTTGGTTCCACAGAAAGGTAGCCGTGAAATCTCAAATTAGAATTGCAGTGGTTACTTGTGTGTGTGTCTGTTTTACTTGGAATTGAAAAAAGGGCCTTTCACAATGAGCTACATCTGTAGTTCTTTCTATTGTTAATTAAGTTGCCCAGGTGGGCTCGAACTTGTGGCTCTTCTGCCTCAACCTTTTGGGGTGCTGGAATTAAAGCATGTATTACCATACATGGCTTCATATTTGTTTGTATATATTTTTAAAAAATTGTAGCCTAAACAATGCTCAAATATTTTTGTTTTGTTTTTGTTGCGACATGGTCTCAGCTATACAGTTTAGGCTGGCCTCAAAATCCTGGCAATCCTCTTGCCTCAGCCTCCCAAGTGCTGGGACTACAGGTGTGAACCACCAAGCATGGTGATCATTGTCAAATTTAATCTGTGAAAAATAACAAATTTAAAAAACAAAAACAAAAACAAATTTTCCCAAAACATAAAAAACCAAACCAAACCAAACCCAAAACAACCAGGTGTGAAAAGTTCATGTTTGCTGGCCATGGTGGTACACATTTGAAATCCCAGCACTTAGGAAGCTGAGGTAGGATTGAAGTCACTGTAAGATTGAAGTCAGCCTTGGCTATACAGTGAGTTCACTGACGGCCTAAACTGTGATGAAACAGTCTCAAAAACATAAAAATAAACAAAACAGTCTTACAGTGTTTAATAAAGAAAAAACAAAAAACAGTGGTGAAGGCTGGGGATATAGCTCAGTGGAATAAGCGCCTGCCCAGCAAGCGCAGGGTCCTGAGTTCAATCCCCAGTACCGCAAAAAAAAAAAAAAAAAACAGTGGTGGGTGTGGTGGCACATGCCTATAATCCCAGCACTTTGGAGGGTGAAGCAGGAGGACTGCAGTGAGTTTGAGGCCAGCCTGGACTACGTGGTGAACGCAAGACCAGCCAGAATTACAAAGCAAGACCCTGTCTCAAACAAAACAAAACAAAACAAACCCAAAACCCAAAATCAAACATGCCCTAGGATGTGGTAGCTCATAATCCCAGCTACTTAGGAAGTTGAGGCAGATGGGCTACAATTTCGAGCTCAGCCTAGACAATTTAGTGAGGTACTGCCTCAAAATAGTATTTCTAGGCTGGGTGTGGTAGTGCAGGCCTCTAATCCCAGCACTGGGGAAGCTGAGGCAGGAGGATTGTTGCAAGTTTGAGACAAGCCTGGGCTACAAAGTGAGCTCAAGGCCAGCCCGTATTACACATTGAGACCCTGTCTCAAAACAAACCCCCCAAAAAACAAAAACAAACAAAAAAACCACACCCCAAAATAATATTTGTAAAGAGGCTTGGGATTTAGCTCATCAGTCTCTGGATTTAATCCTTATTATTGCATAAAAAACAACAAAACAAACACCTCCCCCATGTGTGAAGTAAGTTGATGTACAATAGTGCTAAGTCTGGTCATGCATTTTCCCTATTTCACATACATGTGTATGCAAGCAGGAGAATGTTTTCTGTAATACAAATTTCACCACAAAGCAATGTTAAGAATGTAGACTGATTTCCCTCATGTATTAGGTGCCACGTATTTTGGGCGTACAAACTTGGCACTCAATCATATGATTATCTATTTCTGTATTACTCTAACTATGCATAGGCTTTATATTAGAAACTGTCCTTTAGGGACTGACATATGTCTATATCTAAAATATAGACATGGGCACAGATGAAGCTGGCACCTCAATTCTTGTTGCTACACAGCTCAGAAAGAACCCTTTTCTCCGTCTGTAACCTTGCATTATGGCCGTAATGTCTAAAATCTTAGTTACCAGAGAATTTATTCTACATCAAAGGTCCTATGTGGTATGAAAAATTATAGTGGTTATCTGAGACAAGGTTGTCAAATATAGTGGCAATTTTATAAGGGGGCACAGACAACATACTTTGAAATCCAAGTAAATAGTGCTAACCAGAGTACATGCCTGTAAATCCAGCATTCAGGAGGCTGAGGCAGAAGCACTACTGTTAAGTTGAGGCCATCCTAGACTACATATTGAGTTCAAAGCCAGCCTCAACTACATACTTGTCTCACAAACAAACAAACAAACACGAAAACAAAACCAAAATGCTACGTTGTATTCTGAAACCATGCATACTCTGACAGATCCAGAAGTCTATGACTATTCAGGCATAAATGGTCTCAAATTTTGGGGGTTTAATTGACTGTTTGAGGGTAATATTTTTATTATTTCAAAGGTGCTAATTTAGTAATACTAGAATGAATTGGTTAACATATTTTAGGATGTAGGGGAAGGACAAGAATTCGAAACCGTAACATTACCTACAGTCACATTCTGATAGGTTAAGTGTAAGTCAATATATGTGTAAAGACAATTGAATGCATTTGTTCTTGTCTGTGCCTTAAAAGAGTAGGCAAAGTACTCAAAATTATTGGTAATATGGCCACTGAGTGTCTGAGTATACTTTACTTACCCTATTGTTTTTATTCTTTTTTTTTTTTTAGACAGAGTCTCACTATGTACACCCAAGGCTAGAATCGAACTCATGGTGATGCTCCTGCCTCAGCCTCCCCACTGCTGGAAATACAGGGTGTGTCACCACACCCCACTTAATTTTTCAATTTTGACATGTTAGGAAAATAGTGTAGTTCAAAAATAAGCAGTAACTCCTCTTTCCCTCTTAGAATTTCTAGTCTTTCCAGTCCAGTCATGAATATTTGTTTGTTGTGCATACAACGTAATTTTTTTCCTGCTGACTTACTTTGAAATATAGCTTTAAATATCTGATACTCATCAACAGGGTTGTCTTCATCATCAATGATGGTGGAATAGCCTTCCAGAGCAGTTTCCTCAGCATCGTCTTCTTCCCAGTCTTCATCATCTCCTTCTTCACCTGCCTGCTTAGCCAAAATCTCCAAATATTCTTGCCCATCTTCATCAATATCATCTTCATCACTCCCCAGTTCCTCTGCCACCACATAAAAATGACACTTTTGTAATACTGAAACAGTTTATTACTCAACAAAGTAACAATAACCTCAGAAGTTCCTAGAAGTGGTAATTTAAACATATATTCAGTGGTAACTTGAAATAAAAAGGTTTTGATTTTGTTTCGTTTTTGTGACAGGGTCCTGCTAGGTACTTCAGGATGGCCTTGAACTAACTATAGCACAGACTGGACTCAAACTCATGGCAATCCTCCTGCTTCAGCCTCCTAAATTGTAAGATTACAATTTAGTGTGTGTGGTACCACACATGGCACAATGTAAAGTACTGTTAATGCTAGAGGTTTGAAGTAGGATCACACACTGAGATTCAGCCTTGGTATACTCTGGACTATGTGGTATATTCCAAACTAAACACTGGTGAAAAACACAACAATTTATACCCACAGAACTTTTTGTGAAAGCTTTTTTTAAAAAAGGCTGGCTAAGTTGCTAGAAGATAAAAAGACAAAAATTACAACAGCTACCTTATTTTAAAGCTATTGTAATAATCTTTTATATTACTGACTGATTTATGCTCCTGTAGGCTACAGTGTTACATGTGAAATGTATGAGCCAACATCTAAATAACTTCATTAGCTCACTGGTCTGGAATTCACAAGGATCCTCCTGCCTCGGCCTCTTCCGCACTGGGATTACAGGCGTGCGCCACCACGCCTGGCAGTTTTGGCTTCTTCCATCACAAATTCCTTACCGGTTTCATCGTCATCCTCAGCTTCGTTGTCATCCTCGCTGTCGTTCTCGTGTTCCGCATGGCAGGCATATGCTCTTTTCAGTCCATTAAACAAAAGGATAAAAGCTGGCAAAATCTGTCCAGAAACCTGATTTAAAACTTGTGGTATTTGTTCCATATCAATAAGAGCACAGAGACCCAGAACACACATTTTCCTGTCATGAAGCCTAAAAATAAAATAAAATAAAGATTTTCTTCTATTTTTTAAAAACTGAGCAGATCTCCAAAGGTCCAATGTATGTCACTCACCCCAGGAAACAGTCAACGTCATTAAGCCACTGTGTAATAAAATGATTTGTAACTGGTTCAACATTATTAGGGAAGCGAAGATTTTCTAAGGTATTGAGTAGCAGGTGTGGATTATAATACAAAGCTGCAATTGCAACTTGCAGGCACATCGTTCGAAGTTCACTTGTCTTAACCTCTCTTGTCAGTCTCTCTAAAGCTGCTTCCACGAATAAGGGAATGCACTGTAAAGAAAGATTGCAGGATAATCCAAGATGGTAACTGACAGGATTCTAACTATTTTACCTATATTAACTTACCTGTTTCCTCAATTAAGCCCACTGGCTCACGAGAGGACTGGTATTTATTGCTGAGAACTCTTGATTGTGGCCTCACTGAGCTACTAAGCGCAGAACCTCATTGCAATCATCAATTGTGGATGCCCAATGCTTTTATATTAAAGCTGACCACAGAAATTTAACTACAGGCCTATCAAAAACCCTCAAGCCAAAGCTTACCTTGCATGGTAACAAAACACATGTAAGATTCAACAGACACATTTCCATACACATTAAATGTATGATCAGTATTATATATTGGTTTTAAACCAATACAAACAATAATTTAAAACAACAATTTATCCTCACACAACTTTTTGTGAACAATTTTTTTAAAAGGCTGGTTTTAAACGATAATTTACTATCGTGGTATCATAATAAGCAACACTATATAGAATATACAATGCCCCTCCCCCCCAAAAAAAGTAGAAAGAAAATGTCTCTCTTGAAAGACTCAGAAACGAATCATTATAAATTAGCCTTGGGCTGAGAATGAAGCCTAGTGGAAAACAGTCCTTAGCATGCAGGAGGCCCTGGTTTAACCACCAGCTCCCCGCCCCAAAGTTAGCCTCACTGACCTGGTCAATGCCACGCCCTTTGCATTGCAGAATGATGACCTCTAACAGTTTTGCAGCATGACACTCTGCATCTTCCCCTGCAACTCCTGTAAGAACCTATCACAACACAGAACATAAACTGCAACAGGCCTTCATAAAACTGTTACATCAGAAAAATATTTTCTCTTCCTTTTTTATTTCCTTTTTTTAAAATTTTATTTTATTATTTTTTTTTTGGTGGTACCAGGGATTGAACTCAGGACCTTGCGCTTGCCAGGCAAGCACTTATTCCACTGAGCTATATCCCCAGCCCCTTTTCTCTTCCTTTATAGAGGTTCTGGGTATTACTTAAAGCAGTGATGGTGAACTTTTCGGAACTTTCAATAACAGCCAGTTGAGAGCAAATGCTGGCCCACAAGTCCTAGACAAATAAAAAATGCTGCCTTGACATGCTAGTTAACAACAGAAAACTAAAAAAATAAGTAAGGATAAGGGTTCTGAAACAGCAAAGCAGATGGACCTGTCTCTGCTCATGAACAGTAATATAAACTATTTATTGGCAATAAGTAGTAAGTGTCAAAAGGCAAGATATAAGGACAAATATATGTGAGAATTTCTGGAGCAAAATCTTTTTTTAAAACGAGACAGTCTCTCACCATGTGTCCTGTCCAGCCCTGACCCCCGGGCTCAAGCCGTCCTGCTCAGCCTCCCCAGCAGCGGAGCCTAAAGGCATATCCACCTACCCGGCAGCAAAACCCTCTCAGTAAACACCACTAGATACTCAAACACTGTACTACCAATTATACTAACAGACTCCAATTCAAATACTATCTTCTTAACTGAGTAATAGTGGAAAATTAGCCAGGGCTGGCAGCCCACTCCCATAAATCCCAGCACTCTGCAGGCTGAGGTAGGAAGACTACCAAGTTTAAAGCCAGTCTAGGCTACACAGTGAAAATGCATCTCAGAAAACAAACAAGAATGGAGGGATTAAGCCAGGCGAGTTCGAGACCAGCCTGGGATACAAAGTGAGTGCAAGGCAGGCCTGAACTGCTTAGCGAGACCGTCTCAAAAAGACCAAAAACAAAACAAAACAACACAAATCAAGCCAAACCAAAAAACCAAACAAAAAAACCACTCCCAAACAAAAAACAAACTCCCCAAACAGTGGGATTTATCCCTTACCTTGTTGTATGAATAATAATTTGCTTATTTATTTTGTTTTTTGAGATAGGGTCTCACTATGTAGTCCAGGCTTGAACTCAGGGTGATCCTACCTCACTCAGCCTCCAGAGTGCTGGGATTACAGGCATGCACTACCACACCTGACTATGAATAGTATTATTTTTGGTTGGGCATGGTGGTGTATGCCTATAATCTCAGCACTTGGAAGGCTGAGGAAAGAGGATCACTGCAAGTTCAAAGCCAGGCTGGACTACATGATGAATTCAAAACCAGCATGGAGCACATATGGGGACCCTGTCTCAAAAAAAAAAAAAAAAAAAAAAAACTAAAATAAATACTAGCATACACCCTATATTCGTCCTCGGGAGTTCTCAGTAAATGACAGAGTACTTCTGATTATATTTTCAAAAAGCTATATTCAGATCTCAGAATCTTTTGTTTTTCTAAATTATTACTGTATAGCTTCCCTAAACTGCAATCTCTAGGCACTTTTTTTTTTTATAAGAAGTCTCTATCTACTCTTCATCCTTTCAAGTTTTGATTCTCTCCTTTGGTTCCAGAGAATTAAACTCTACACATTAAAAACCAAAACATTTACAACTCTAAGTAAATGCCAGAAGGTAAACAGAAGACATGTGTCACTACTGTTGTTCATGACTTTTAAAGGCATTAATTCTGCCAGGCCTATATGAATATGAGGTATCTTTATAATTTTATAGCAGAAACTTAATAAAATCTAGTATCATCTAAAAATAACCTACCTTTTTGCACATACTGTATATCATTTCAAGATACTTGGTATCGGATAGAAGTGTGTCTGTATCAACTGTTACATAATTATGCAGCAGAGGCATCATGTCTATATCAAAAAAAAAGTTACACATCTTCATTAATACAAATGCTTCATTTTTTGACAAATTTTCTTAAAGGTAAATTTATGAGGCCACTTTGTCTCTGTCACTTTTAAGATGTAATCATTTTAAATGCAGGAATATAAATCTATTAAAGCAAATTCCTCTGAATTTAGTAAAGATTACACACATTATATTTATAGAATTGTGTGTTAATTGAGTCAAAATACATAAATGAAATCAATGGCATGTGTCACCTTTGAGCATTTAAAAGTGTTCAGGATTAAGATACAAATGAATCAAGATTGGAGGGAGGGGCCGTGGTACTATCCGTGCTGATCGGACTGACCTGTAAAGTAATCAAAGCCATCTTGCTGGAAGACCTCAAATACAAGGGGCAGCAGCTGCCACATCTGTGGAGACACTTGTTGACATGTCAAACTATGTGCCAATGAGAAGATTTCCTCGTAGAATTCTTAAAAGATAATACAGGTAGAATCATTAGGAAAATGCTTAATCATGAAAAACGAATAAATTCTTAGCACAATCAGAAGTTTAATACCTAAAACATGCTGCTGTAAAACAGTGCCAATGACCTGTAAGCAGATTCCCTCAAGCTGCTGGGTTATCTATAAGAGAAGAAACAAAATCATATGGAATTGAGTTAATTACTAGAATAATTTACATTGTAACTTAAACTTATTACACAGGAGCCACAGAATGTGAACTCAGGTCCCAAGTAAATCAAGATAAATGGGAAAGCCAGACATGGTGGTGCATTCCTGTAATCCCAGCCCTCTGGGAGGCTGAGGCAGGCCTAAACTGCATAGTGAGACCCTGTCTCAAAAAGAAAAAAAAGAAAACAAACAAACAAAAAACCAAAGCTAAATGGGAAATATGAAATCCTCAATTACAGCCCAAATCTGTGAAAGTCATCAGGATGTTAGGAGTGAAAGAAAATAGGGACAAGCCAGGTGTGGCGGCACACGCCTGTAATCCCAGCACTCAGGAGGGTGAGGCAGGAGGATCCTTGCAACTCTGAGACCAGCCTGGGCTGTATACAAAGTGAGCTCAAGGCCAGCCTGAACTGCACAGTGAGACTCTATCTCAAAAGGATTAAAAAAAAAAAAAACAAAAAACAAAAAAACGACAATATTTACCTACCAATGAAATATAGAGGTAAACATCCATTTCAAATACATAGCATGTGAGGAGGGCTAACATGGTTCTACTATTGTATTATATCACTTAATGCTAAGCAATAATCGATGACGGGTTATTTGATCAATCTTGTATGTCTGTATGTGTTGTCCTGAACACACACTTTGAAGATATCAATATGTAAAGCAGCAACTATTGGTATTTTTGTTGTTGTTGTTGTTGTTGTTGCTGTTGTTGATGTTTGCCTGTTTTGTTTTTTGTCTTTGGATTTTTGGTTTTTGTGTTTTTTCTATTGTTGAGAGGATTAATTGTCTGACTAAATTTGCATGTCTGTATATGGGTTTATATATTTACACTTCGAAGATATCAATGGATAAAGCAATAACCACTGTTGAGATCA